>PNEQ01063289.1:0-49375 GCA_003012365.1 Medauroidea extradentata
GAAATTTAAACAATATAAAGTTCCTGAAAGTAAACTTCCATGTGCTACTTTGTTTCTTAGAAATATTATAATTTTGTAGACTGGGCAAGGACTGACATTTCTCGTTATAGTATTGCGAGCCCAATAAGCTCATGTCTGGTGTATGAGTGAGAGAGGTGAAGTTACGTATAATACTCTCCGCACTTTATATGTTACAACGCCCAACTAGGGCTGTTATGTACTGTTTATTTACTTATCGATTGAATATCGTGATACATAACTTGCATGTTCGTTATATCTACAACACGTGCAACAAGAATGATATCAATTATATATAAACTTCGCATAATGTCTATAAATTGGTTAGTGCATATATATATATATATATATATATATATATATATATATATATATATATATATCTTATTTTGTTAAAAGTATTATGTGTATATCGTTAATGTGGAATGACAGAATTAAAAAAATATTTTTCGGGTTCCATAACATTGCCAGTTGCACAATACCGATGGTTCTTCATATCTATCTCATTTACATTCCTAGGTTTCCACGACTTTATAAGTTACAATCGCATAAATACCACTAATTCGTGCAAGGTATTCTACGCTCAATGCCTGTCTGCCACTACACGTGGCGAGTATTACGGACACCCCTGATTACAAGCTGCAATCACGTGAACACTACGTGTTTTCATTGACAGACCTTACCTTCGATCACGTGCATGTGTTTCGCGCGCTCTTACTTGAACGCAAATAGACAGTAGGTATTTTTAAGTTTTCTCGAGAATATCCTCTTTACGATGCTCATTTATTCAACCGCTGCTTAAACTCTTCTTAAATTAACCTCATTAATTCTTTGGGCTTGCTGGAAGATGCGCCTGTTTCATGTTCAACTACCAACACTACACTTACACCGGTTTGATCTAATTCATGGTGGCCTTGATTGAGGTGGGTCTCATTGTATGAACTTTCATTTTTATTTCAGAAGTTGAAATAATTCCAATACTCTTCACGCACGAAAACTGCACTATTCGAAAAAATTCTCTCAGGGCATGTTTAGTTTTATATGTTCTTCACCGGCCACTTTATAGAAGGTGGAAAATCGCGTGAATCTTTTCTGTCAGCTTATTTTATTTTTATCAGTGCAGCGTCTTGTGCCTTGCATGACTGGTCGAGATGGTTTATCGCGAGAAAACGAGACTATTTGCTGGTTTTCAACGTACGTCCAGCTTACCAGAAGATCACTGGCTTTGGCTTGTATGTGGAGCTGTTACCCTATTTAACTAAGCCAATTAGAGTCCCGATATTGTAATATTTGATGCCTGTTATTAGTCTGCAGACCAGCAACGTTGTGCCAGACTTATGTAACCCAATCGTTTATGTTTAAGGAATCCTGTTTTTCGCGAAAAGGATTCTGCCCCACTTTGTTTCGGTGCCTTACGTATAGGGACGGGAATTTTTGGTGAAAACATTTTTGCCCCACTTTGTTTCAGTTCCTTACGTGCGCACCTGTAGTTCAACTTCATGGCTATTGACAGAGTGTTTTTGTACAGAGTCGTTATTCATTTGACTGTGCCAATCAGTACATGGATAACTGCGACACATCACGTCTGCGATTTGCGGGTTTAACCTCCACACGCTGGGTGTTACGGCATCCAATCACTGACCACAAAGCAGATATGCATGTGCGTACGCAAGGCACTGAAACAAAGTGGGGCGAAATTCTTATCGCGAAAAACAGGGGTTCATGTGTATGTTGCAAGAAACTGCAACGTTTTGAAGGGAACGTTAGCACAAAAAATTGTCGCGATGTACCGTCATCTCCAATCATTGGATTAAGCCTATGTGTCACCGTATAGCGGCTTACTTACGAATAACAGACGTTTGGTCATTGCGAGCCATCATTAGGATTGACCCAGTCAAATAGGGACTCAAGCGGCGACAAAAATGAATACATTATATTGAAGTCCAGCAAACAGTCATCGTTGGAGGTTTAATTATACCTATGTGACATTTTTCGGGCACAGAACGTGATATACCTATACATAAAGGTGAACATGCCGAAAATTTAACGGAAATGTATTTGGAATCCAAGTATACAAGATGATTCGCGAGTTACCGCAACAACTAGGGCTTATTCCTCACGTCACTTGGATAAAAATATATCATAAACATTTGAGCCCTTGCTTTCGCATTAGGTCACGGAAACACAACTTCTTGGTAAAGGTGTATTACCTTACTGAATTGAAGGTAAAATGAAAATCGGCAATTTACCTAAAGGGCACATTTCACTCGGAATAGCATTAACTATCTGCACAAATACGGAAACGTTAGATTGGTGCTGTTAATTTGCGACCGTAAATGCTTGAATTAAAAAATTAGCCTGATAAAACATCCGTGATTTTTTTTGCCAGTGGTGTGAGGTGGGCAGTTGCAATGTAAGCTGGTGTTTGCTCAGTACTGTATAGTCTTGTGAACGTTATTCGACCAAACACAAGCTAGCTACGTGGTATAGGTTATACACGTTGTGTGACTTCAGCTGTACTGCTACGCTTGAGGGAGTGGCGGGTACAGTTGAGAGCAGATACAGCTAACCTTGCTACACCTACAACACACGCCACTAACAGCGTTTTATTCGTCATGTTTCAAGTGTATCAAATTACTCTGAAAATACAGGAAATGCGACTCACATGCCTTTGACATTTATTTTGCTCCAAGTGATATAAGGAATACGTTGTGCGTATGACGGTAAATGTTCATGAATATTTATGTAAATGCACACTGTAGAAAGTATAACAGGCCAATTTTGCCATTCATGGTAATTAAATATAAGGTACAATGTAAATACAACAAATTGTGTCAGAATAGTCTTAGAGAGCCAGTTGAAATTTAATTGTATTCATAATTGTTTACTTAATCTTACTCAAACACAATAATTTGTTTAATGTCGTTTATTTTTAATTTCCTTTTGCATACTGGAGAGAGATGCAGGATAGTAAAGGAATTTTGAATTGTGTCACGGCCAGTTAACTCTTAACACAGCAGAGAAGAGAAAGCTGAAAAACATTGGCTGAAGAACTAGCTGGAGACCTTGAGCTGGTGTGGGAAACAGAACTCAAGAGACTGAAAATATGTCAGCACAGGGGCGTGACTTCATCTGCCCCCTGTAGTGAAAAATAATGTTAACTTTATTATTAGTTATCGTTAGAGATGATGGTTTATCGCGGGGAAAGTTGACTGTCTGATGGATTTCAATACACGTCCAGCTTACCAGAAGATTACTGGCTTTAGCTTGTACGTGGAGCTGTTGCCCTATTTGACTGAGACAATAAGAATCCCGATATTGTAATATTTGATGTCTGCAGACAGCTACGTTGTGTCGGTGTTTTCAAGGCTATCTTGGTACAAAACATTTTCGCGATATACCATCATCTCTAGTTATCGTAAAGGGCCCAAAATTTGTAAATAAGTCCGAGTGTGTTAATGTTACCTTGTGCTAATTTTGGAAAGACATATTAAACCGATCCCGAGGAAAGGACGGGGTTTAGTTTTGTCACCCTCCCACCAAGACGACGATTGGTTGGGAGTGTAAGGGGGGAGATTTTGAGAGAGAGAGAGAGAGAGAGAGAGAGTGTGTCAAGAGAGCGTCGGTTAGTGTGCCGGGGTGGGGGGGGGGGGGAGGAAATTTTGTCGTGACCGTCTCAAGGAGTGGACGGGGCCCGGAGTCACCGCAGGCATTCGCGGGAGTTCGCGTATTTAATTAAGATTTGCTTCACTCATGGTCATCAAAGTGTTGACGTACACACGGTTGCCGCGATCGCAGGCGTGGTCGGCCGCGAATTTCGAGCAAGCTTACAATTTAGACTCTTTGGTTCTTGTCACCAAGGATGGACGCTCGGGGGTCGCCAATCGTCGAAGACGTGACGGTGTGCACTTTATTTAAGAGAGGAAACGAAGTACGAGGTTTCATAACTGCAGAGCACCAATCTCGCGGGACTGACAAAACAAAGTAGGAGCTTCTGAAGTATCCCAAGAAAGACGTTCCGGTGTTGTGATTCAGTATTAATAGCACTTCACATTTAAACTGGAACATTTGTCAGAATTAATGTACATATATCTCTCCTACTAACCTGATAACGAGAGGAGGAAGGTCTTAAAAGTGTGACGGTACATTTTCATGAATTAATCTATCTCTGTCGAAATCTAGGGCTGATTTGAAATTACACAACTGTGAACAGTCGTATGATTTCATAGAAGAAGTACTAAGTATGTGCACGGCCACAGAAGAACAGGTCTGGACACTGTTATTGATAATTGGTCCTCATATGCCACTGGTACAGTGCTATTGTTTTTAGATTTCGGTAAATGGAAATAAGAGTAGCAAGTTCATGTCGGAGCCGTTAGGGGCACTAGTAGTAAAATGGTATATGGCATTTTTAAGACAACGCCATTGTACTAGTGGCGCTTTTAGTCACGAAGGGGTCATCTTAGTAACACTGGTACATTGGCTAATGTCCACACATGTATTTCTAAGGCCGGTCGTGTACAGTTTCTGCTCTACGAATACTTGCCCCGAATACAACCAGGTTGAGAGCTGAATCCTTGCTGATGTTCCCGGTCTGTATGTCGATGGTGTCTATCTGAGACAACGGATATGCCGCACATGTGATACTCCCTGTAAAAATAAAACAACTTTACTGCTTGACACTACCTAAAAACATTAGACAACACAAATTTTGTTGTGATAGTGAAAATGGAAGAGATTTTTGCTTATGCTGAAGAGCGCTGCCGATACCAGAGTTCAGGAGTGATAAAGGACAGGGCTTTATACACACACCTACACACATATATGTGTAAGGTAAAGGATTTGCAGAAACTAACTCATAATTAGCACGTGACGTGAATCCTGAACTAGTACATTTGAGAAGAATGTGATATATTTTATAAGTGACTGTGCTCCACCGAATATAGGGTATCACGTACCGTAAAACGGGGCGATTAGAAACACTGGGGTGAATAGAAACAAAAACAAGAAATGAATTTCTAGCTTACATCTTTTGCTTTAAAAAAATATAATTACAATAAAACTACGGTTTGTAAACAGTTTTAATTTGCCTACGTAAAAATTAAATTTTTTAAAAAATAATTTATGCCTAAAATTTAGCATAAATATAGTGTTTTATTCACCCCAGTTTTTCTAATCACCCCTTTTTACGGTACTACGATAGGGTTCCTAATTAAGTAACGCCGTAAAATAGGACATGGTATATAACTCAGCGCTAAAAGCAAAAAGCATCAGTTTAAAGTTGTTGTAGGTTTCTCAAAGCCAATTTGCAATAGATAAAAACCTTACACAATAGTTATTGCCAACTTTCTGAGCAAATATTTTTCTCGAGAAACTTATTTATGAAGAACAACCGCTGCCGTTTTGTAACTTCATTTAATTGTGGCTAAACAAATGCATCATTCTAAATGTTAACTTATACGGTTTGCTAATATCATTGTCTAGGGTTGTTATTTTGTAGTAGACTTTAAATATTGTTATTAGCGTTTATTTGTGTACAACACACACTCTTAACATCTAGGTCTTTAGCGCTGATGAGGTGACATGTGAGTTTGGAGCGGGGCCGGAATGATGGAGCGGGGCAAATGGGAGCTCACCAAGAAAACCCACCGACCAACGGCATTGGCCACAACCAATTCTCACATGAGCAAATGCGGGTCGACCCCACGTGGAATCGAGCTCGGATCTACTTGAAGTAGTGCTGTTTGTCACGCAATATTAAATACGCGTACAATGTTGTATAACATTGATTTGCTTCTTATTCTTTATTTTAAAACTTCAGTGGTTGAGTATCTAATGTCTATGTGCCGTAAGTATGTACGGAATTTAGTTTCGTATGGAGGTCCTTGTTTCTCACATTGGCTACGGAAGATATTCCCAAGGGGGGAGAGGGCAGGATCGTTAACAAAAATTTATTTCGAAATTTTTCCTATATCGACTTATTAAAGCGGGTTGAGGGGGGGGGGTGTCCGGGGGAGGGACCCCTAAAAACTTGGATTTTAATGTGCTAATTTGTGATATTTAAGTGGGTTTCGAGACTAAATATAGAATATATAGCTGACAGAATTTGCAATATTTTAAAATATGAACACTCAGGTGGGTACAAATGCCTATACTGACCCACCCCTCTGTTCTAGGGGGGGGGGCAGTGTCCCTCTATCCCCCCGCCCCGCCGTGAATGGTTTCACATGTACGTAAGAAAATAAAACATGGGATTATATTAAATATGTATCTGCGTTGTGCCTATTCGCACTGTAGCACGCGCACACAGAAATTTTGCGATGGGTACAAAGAAGGTGAAACAATGTTATTGTCAAATGCTTCCGCCTAAGTCCATTTGTTATGTTTTGCGAATAAGCTGTCGTAAGATGTGAGGTTGTGGTTAATTCTGTCACTCTAGGTTCAAGTGAAGACCCATTTTACTTGCTCTGCACCTGTGTTGCGCTGCGTCTGTGCAAGTAGCAGGTAGTACTCAGGGGCCCTGAGGGGTTATTGGCTTATAGAGGTCGATATGTCACAAAGAAGGTCAAGCTTCCAATAAGAGAACAGGAGAACGTCCAGACCTGCCATTAGCAGATTATGGACAAAACAATGATAGTAATTATACAAGTACCTTGTCAGACTGATTTCCCTGGAGCGATAGGTTGTTTCATCATTCGACTATCTTCGAATAATTGTGTGTATACGGTTCTGCAAATGCATGTTTTATGTACATCTGTATGTACACATTAGTTTACCGCAGAAAACCACGCGAATAAGAAATATTGCAGTTTTACAAGAGAGTCAATAATAACATTGATTTCGAATACAATTTATAAGTTTTTAAACAAAAAATGTATTATTTACTGCACTTGACACAAGTATATAATTTAACCTCTCTGTTATTTCATTTTGAAAGTGTTCTGTTGTACGTGCACTCTACGAAAACTTTATTTACAACAACACCAGAAAAAGTCTGTTGCTGTAGACAACATTTTCGTTTTAATATGTGCAAATACGAATCAACTTTATCACGAAAACAAATTTTCTTTAAAGTACAAAGAGATGACAGTAGAGAAATTGTGTTGGCGTAAGCATAGTTCAGCAAAATTGTTTGTCGAAGACCAGCTTTCAGTAAATAATACATTGGTGTCAAGCCAGCTATATTTACGTAAAAAAATTGTTACGTCTAAGACTTTTTTTTTGTTTTTCCTTGATGCGTGGGGATATTTATTTACTGTGTACTGAACAGGCCGAAAAAAAAAAAAACTTATGTGAGCAAAGAAAGTGTTCGTACTATGATAACCGAACGTTGATGTAGAAATAATGGCAACAATTTTAAATTTTCCGAAAACCACTTGTCAAAAGATATGAACTGTGTACATTTCGAAGCGTATACCGAATGCGTCTGAAAGGTGACACCACATGGCGTGAGAGACGTCTGGCAAGGAATACAGACAGACATGAAGATTGATGTTAATGTTTAGCTGTCGTATCATCGCTCAGTCTGTAGATAAACATGTATCGTACGTAAATGCTGTTTAACATCTTCCGTAATCGGCATTGTGATGGTCCATTGACAGTGATGCGCACGACAAGAATAAATCACTTACGTAGGGATTTGAATATTCTACGTTTGTCTTTGTTCGTTGTTAGACATTCCTGCATCGATATTATAGGTGGTGCCACTTTTCAGACGCATTTGTAAATTTTGAGATGTGTATTTAATTTCCTGTCATGGATAATTTTGAAAATACAGAATACTGCAAAATTTCTGGAGAAACTACTCACACATTTAGAGGTGGGGATGGGCGGAAACGAACATAGATCTGAAAATGTATTTTATTTTTAACTGGCTACTGTTGCAAATTGGTTTTATTTAATTACTATATCTACGTATACAAGAGAACCCTTACTGACTGAATGACAGACATACATATGAAACTGCAGCTCAAACCACTGGACCTAGATTTGTAAAATTTTTGTGTGGTTTCCCCGAGGTAGTAGGCGAGCACTAAGAGAGGATTTTTCGAAATTCGACCTCAAAGGTGGTGAAAAGGGATTAAATGTATTTCCGAAGAAACGTCTATAGAGCTCAAACACGACGGCCTATCATAGTTTTTTTTACTTTAATAGGACACACATAAACTTGCATTTTACCCTATTTCAGAACTCTTCGAAATTCAACATTTTAGGGGATGAAAATACTTTAAATGTGTTTTCGATTAATTATCGATATATATTGAATACTTCTGGATAGAGAGTTGGTTTTCACTTCAAAATTTTGCTTACGTGAATATCCGAAAATTGGTTTTAGGACATTTTTAAATTCGTAAAAAGGAAAAGTATGTTTTTTTAATGAGTCGCTATATCGCTGGAACACAATTGGCTAACGTTGTGATTTTTACTTCAATATGTTAAGTATACAAATGACTATGACAGGACTCCAAGACGTTTCAAAATTCTTTAATTAAGGTGCTGAAAATACGTGAAATATTTTTTCGATTGTGCCTCAATATCTATAGAACCAACCGAGAAATAGAAGTGCCCTTTATTTAAATCGATCTTGTAAATATCCAAAATATATCCGAATTCGGCCCTAAAGAGGCAAAAAAAAAAAAAAAAGGTAAAATGTGTCTTGTTTAAAATTGATGCTTACTCAAATACCTAAGGGGATGAAAAGTGTTTTTATTTAATCGTCGTTATATTTTAAACCGAGCGGGATATTGTTGTGTCTTTCATTTCCAAGAGACACCCAGTAAAGTATTCTAAAAAGTGATTCAAGTTTTTTTTTAATTCAGTCTCTTAGGAGGTGAAAAGATCTGGAATGTTGTAGATAAATCTTCAATGTATATCGAACCTATCGAGATATTGAGTTTATTTTGCTTCAGGATGATGATTAGGTAAGCGGCCGTAAAAAGGTTTTAAGATATTTCAAAATTCAAACTCCCAGTACTGTACAGGGGTCATATGTGATTTTTAATGAATGGCCGATTTTGCTTCGACTGAACGAGCTATCGTCATAATTTTCAGTTCACTTGGATACTTGGAACCAATATTTAAGGTGTGAAGTAAAGATTTTTCGAAATTCGACACCTAAAGGGGCGAAAAGACTAAAACCTCAAGTGAAGGTTTTGAAAAACAAGTATGTTATTGAAGGCACCATTACCAATGGTTGTGCTGGGGAGAAATCCGTCTTGATACCACGTTAACTGCGTATTTCATTTGATTCCCCTCTTACATTTAGGAGTCTGTAATTATCCCACAACGTCAACTTTGCTGTGATATAAATAAGGACCTGGGCGAAGTCGCTGTTAGTGGCAGGTACAAACTTAAGACTGTTTTTCGCGTTGACAGCTATAGCTACTTATTCTGCTGCAGAGTTAGCTCAACTAGCAGCTTTGTCATTCTAACACTTGACGACTGAACTACATATCTGGTGTACAAAGAGGATTTTAAATTAAAGGAAATATTATCTGCTATGAAAAAGACACGCGAGCAAAGCCGCGGGCGTACAGCTAGTGTAACGTATTTCCACAGTTTGTTTACTACTCGAGTTCAGGGCAATTCTGATCAGTATGTTCTTTGGATTTCTTGTGGCATTGGATTCTGTGTTTCTCTATGGGCACATAGCAGAGTATTTTTAACAAGTTGAGACATAAATGAAAAATTTAAAATACCCCTGACTCACAGGATACTGAATTTCAAATAGATCAGACCAGTACAATTGCTCACACTCACTCAATACAAATTGGAAAAGAACTGGTGATCTTAAAACGGCTGAACAAATTTCCTTGAATCATAGTAGCTAAGAACACTCTCGATCAACTCACCTTAAAAAAAAAAAAAAAAAAAAAAAAAAAAAAAAAAAAAAAAAACTGAATCAAAATCAGTTTACTCGTTTAGGAGCTACGATGCCACAGACAGAGACACACAGATACACATGCAGACACGTAAAACTTACAACTCCTCTCTTTTTGCGTCGTGGGTTAATAATATGATAATGGTTTTCTGGAGTCCCTGTTCTTGGTTGTGTAAAATAGGAAGTTCTGTGAGAAAATATGGCTAAGCTATTGCTATTCAGGGAAGTCCGGGTACCGAAAGAATTGGTTTGTTGTTGAATTTGGTAAACGCGTGTAGCGAAGTTCTTTGCAATGTATAGTTTAAATTAGAGGAGGGGCACTGCAAGGAAAAAATAACTCCGGAAACGAGCCAGATAAGTTTTTGGCTGATTATATTTGAAAACTTTTAAAACGTATTCATTTCGAACGTTAAATTAATTCAGATCTAGATAACCAACACGCTAAATCACACCTTACGCATTAAATCCCCCTGCGTTACTGAACTGTTAATTCTCATGCCAGGCTGACCAACACTTTCAAGTGAAAAATTATTATTTTTTATTGTAACCTTACAAACTCTCAACAACTTCAACTAAATAAGTTTTAATGTTATATTTTAGACCCTGAACCGAACCATTGCTTGGTTTTAATAATTACGTAGGCCATTCGGACTTCTGCGACTGAACTACTAATTAATTATAATTTATGGTTAAAACCAGGAAGGTGTATTTAATCACTTAGTCGTGGTTTTATTGACTACAAGATATAAGGCTATTAACATTTATTGTATGGAATTACTTCTATATGTATAATTTTATCTCTGTGTGTAGTAATGGATATTAATTCCATTGTCCAGATAATCTGATTTCCTCACGCAATTTCTGCACTATACAGAACTTGATGCAATAATGAATGGCGTGAGGGCGTGACCCTGTCACTCTGAAATACCATTATAACAAATATTGACGCTAAATAACTTACAAGAAGAACCGTATTTAATTAGACGGTAGGCGTTGTTCACTGCAGCATTTCACAGTAACATAGTAAAATGGTTACTCGTAAATCAATGGTAGCCTTCCTAATTGTATATATGAAACAGTCAAATGTCTATTGGTGTTGCCAGACTTATATAGGAACAATGCTGATGTGTTGCTCTATTTACAGCTGAAACATGGTGAGTGAGTGTTCCATGCCGTGAGTGGGTTTAAAAACCTCCAAAACTATTTAGGAAGATTAAATTACACTGCTCGTAGTTTTGACCGTAAATATAAGAGACATTACGTATAAATAGAGACACTGGTAAATCGCGGGAAAAGTTGATTGTTTGCTAGGCTCCAATATGCTATGTATAACACTGAAGGTTTTGCACCTATATTGGCTATCGTTTATATGAAGCACCGTGTCCCTCTTCAACAGACCCAATTAGAACTGAACAGTTGTAACACAGAACGTATGTGGTTTGCCAGAAAACTGTTCGCACGTGTCACGATTAAGATACTTCAGTTTATTGGAGACTATGCTAAATATTTTCGCGATTTTCCAGTGTCTCTACGTATAAAGTATTGTGTTTCCCCGCCAGTACGGAGACGTGTAGGTAACTTACCAATCTGCCAGTAGATCTCACGCTCGATGTTGAGGATATGGAAGAACATCTCTATACGAGCGAGTTTGGCGGCCAATGTAAGTGGAGTCAGGTTCAGCAAGTTGCGGATCGCTAGAGACGCGCCCATCTCGTACGCCATGTCGAACGTGTTCTGCAATCACACGGACACATCAACGTTGGTGATGGCGTTCGAGGGTGTCCAAAGTGGCAAAAATTAGTTTTCTACATATCAGCCATTACAGATTGGTTCAGTGGTCAGAGTTCCTGGCTGATGAGCCAAGGGTCCGGGTTCGATTCCCGGCCGAGGAGGTCAGTAAATTATACAGTTGTATTTCTGAGTTCAAGACTGGGTGTAGTGTTGTACCCTGATCGAAATACTGGGGAAGACAGTGGCGAACAACCACTGTAGAATCTCCTCGATTAGCCGGCCTCAGAGGACTGTCATCCTCCGGGGTTCTAAACCTACCTTCGGGCTGAACACCCATCATTATCACATAAACAAATGTTTGTGTTCTCGTCTTCAATACGTTCCTGTACCATTCATCCGAATGCGATGAAACTTTGTGGTGAGTGGTTGTGAGTGCACCAGCGAAGGAGGAGGAGAGAGGCAGTAGAATGGCAGAACGGGGTACTAAAATAATCCGTGAAGTAAATACTCTGGTTAGTTGTGCGTGCGTCGGCGAAGATTTCTTCATTGAAAATAAATTGGGAGGGGGGCAATGGGGTACATTGACAGAACGGGGAACAGAAACAATTTAATGGATATTGAAACGCATGCCGGTACAGCTAGTGTTGTGATATGTGACAATTTTATAACATTTATATGGCCTTTCGAAACCTATTAATTTTTAATTAAGGGGAACTATGGAAAACTGAAATCAGAATGACCGTAACTGAACGTAATGTTGTTCTCCCGAATGAGAATGAAGTGAACAGGTTTGTGGGGAAGGATGTCTAGAAAATTTTAGGAAGTTAGTATCAATTACATTCAATCCTAATTGGAAACAATATTCATGTGACAATATATACTCGGTTTCGTATAAGTTTGGTTAAATTTTACAACTACTTATGGGCAATAATACTTAATATTTTGTAATTTGGGGGAACAATGCAACACATTATTGGTTCTAAAATGAGCCCGAGATGTCAATTTCACACTTTGTATAGTAAAGTTTGACTTGCCTTGTGCAACAAATCACAAAATATTAAAATAATATTGCCCATACGTAGTTGTCAAATTTTACCAAACTAATATGAAACAGAGTAGGCCTATATCTGCTTTACAACATTCCCAAGATAATTTAATGACAATGCGTGGGTTGTATAGGGGATATTCTCCATGTGACCCCCCAACTATTTTTTTCTGTGTCCACCTCTGTGTCAACAGCACGCTTATTATGACCTCTAAATGTTATAATGCGAGTATAGAGAAAGGCGAAATTACACAGTAGAACCATGGATTTTGCTCGAAAATAATTATGAACCATTTTTTCTTACGTGCGCACATCTGCAGCTCTATTGGGTTCTACACTGTTTGAAAAAAAATTCCGTGAAATTACGGAAATTTACAGGTAAATAATTATCCACAAATCTTCATAAAATAACGTACACTCAGTTTTTCTTGATAACGGAATCCTCCGTAAAATTATGGATAATCCATTTTCCACAAAAAATTAAATTTATTTAAATTAGTGGCACTTCATTTTCCAGAAATACGACATGTTCTTATTTCCTATGTTTTCTCGAAATTTTGACATGCTAATTAGTAACCTGAAAAATTCTTAGAATTTGGTGGGATTCAAACCCACGACCTTATGATTGCCAGGCAGAAGTTCTGACCATTGTACCACAGTGACAAGTTATAAATAAGCAAGTTCCATGCGGTGGTAAGATATCAACTGTATAAGATACAACTTTTGTATTTGAAATCCAGATTTTACAGAACTCCATTAGTATCATTATGAAAAAAATATTTTACTCTCTAGAAATAAAAAAACTTCAAAGGTTCATATCCGCTAGTGTGAAACGCAGAGAACAGGTGCGATTTTTTTCAGTTGTGATAAAGCTAGGAGAATATAAGATGTGTGTGGCCTCCTCGGAACACTTCAGTCACTTACTGGGCTGTTAGGCCCTTTGTTCATGCGCGATACGATACCTTGGCTGTATTCCTCGTCGCTCCGCATCTCTTCTCTTCGTGGCAAAGTGTGGACAACCAGGAAGCAGAACTTAGCTTCTATTACCTTGGCTCGTCTTGTCTTCTTTTCGTTTAGCAACAGTGTGCATGCATATTAACTCTAGGAGTCTCAGTGATCATTAACACAATGTTTTTCTTATAAGAAACACAGTAAAATACTCTTCAAAATTGTAGAAACATATTACCATGAATTTATGGAAAGTTACGGTCAAACATACGTAAACTGGCAATACGGACACATTTCCGCAAACAAAAAATTACGGAATCCAGTTCCGTAAAATTACAGTACTTTTCTGTGAATATTTTCGTTAATTTACGAACATTTTTGACAGTGTACCCGCAAATCACAAACGTGTTTTACCGCAGTTAACCTTAACTATCATTGGCACAGTAAAATGAACGAAGCATGTGCACAAAGACATCCTACCAAACCCCAGAGCTGCAGTGGTGCACGTAAGACACTGATACAAGCTAGTGGAATATTATGTTCACAAAAATATAATTGGCTTTATCCATACATTTTGTTTATCACTCACTCAACTTTGATTAAATTAACAAGTGGCGGAAATATACAAAGTGACATTAAAAACAAAACAGTAATAACAACCTGATTATCAGAAGTACTGACATTACGATATATCAGGCGTACACCGCCCCCGCTGATGAAGAGTCCATCGCAACTTCACACGCGGTGACCACGCAACGTTGCCAACCATACGGGATTTTCCGTACTTATACAGATATTCGTGCGTTAAAAATATTTAAAATGGTAATTTGGATAAAGTACACGATTAATAATGAGGTTTCTATTGCCTGAACAATTATACCTTCATATTTACAAAAACTATTTAAACATTACAATGATACTTTCACTTTGCTTGTGTTATTCATGCTTAAGTCTTTGTGTTTGTTCATCTTGAGATCAACAATTTCAATAATATTCGTACCACAACAAATAAAGAAAAATTGCTAACTGTTGAAGGAATTACTCAGGCCAATTTTATTTACTTACATTTAGGAACTTCTGATTTTCGCGAAAATAATTTTACACCAGCTTATTTCAGTGCTATACATAAACATCTATAACTTCGCGTATTGCTCTGTAATTGGATTTTGATATATCACGTGTCTTAGGGTTCTGTAGTTTTTTCCTACTGCCCTTCCTCGCAGCACAAGGCGATCCCCGACTGCCAGCTGGCTTGGCGGGACTTACTGATAACGGGGATTATCTAAAGGGAAAAGTTGAATTACGTGCTAGCGTACTAGGCTATACGCTTATTGTTACAATGTAGAATTGTGGGCTGCGCAGTTTCCGTCTCACTCAGTCAAGAATATGAGGGAAATTCCATGGCCTGCGGTGCGTCAAGTGCAAGGAAGAGGCTGCAAGGGCTAACTAACGGTGCGTGGTAAATAAATAAACGCTGAAAACATCGATTGATTTCTACCTTTTTTTCGAAGCCGATATGGATGAAATATTCAATGACAATCCTAGATAATGGTATTTGCCAACTATAGATGAGTAAATATTTATCCATAATTATTAATTCGTTACGCACGATCTCTTGCGCCGCAGTTAAATGCACGAGGTTCCGGCGTAAGAGATTGTACCTCAGAAGTTACTAACACTGGAAACCATTTTGTTTAAAACGTTGGTTAAAACTATTGTCTAGGAATGATTTTGTTTAATTTTCGCAAATTGGCTCCAAGAAACCTACAGTTATAGATTAATGCCTTTAGCGTTAAATCATGTACCACGCCGTCTTAAGGTTCTAGTTTCAAGTCGCAGACGCGCGATGTCGTTTTAAGCTTGTTTTTATTTATTTAACTTACTTGTTAATTTGCCATTTACATAGAACGGAAAAACTGAAAAATATTACATTTCTAAAAGTTTAATTTCAATACCGATAGCGATAGTACGTTACTAGAATAATAATTAGCCTACTGATACAGTTTACAAAACTTCTTCCTCCCTTAGCCACTTTTTAAACCTTAACATTAAACATTGAGATTTTTTTTCATTCCTTTACCTTTGCGGGTAACTTGTTAAACTTCTGAAATCCATTATATGTTAACAATTTTCGACCAACTTTAGAGAGTATTCTATTAATAAATAATTTTTCTGTCCAGTGTTGTGACCACGAATCATACTATTTGTAACATAATTTTTTAGCATATTCCTAGGCGATAAGTCTTTTTTAATTTTAAAAATCGACAATAACATCTTAAAAAGCTTATGTCATGTTCTATAGCGAGCTACTTAAGTTCAATGAGCATGCTTACAGTATAGGCTGTTCACTATAAACTGAACACTCAGCAGAAATTGTAATTATTTAAAAATATGTTTTATTCAGCAAATAGATGTTAACTTTTGGGAGTGTTGAAACATTTACACTGTTCTTTAGTTGCATGGAAGTTTTCATATTTAAAAAAAATAAAGGTGGCTACAAAACTGCTGAAAGAAAACCTTATGCTAGAGCTACGATTTTATGGCGAAAAGATTTTTGCACCATTTGGTTTCAATGCCGTATGTTCACATCTGCAACTCTGGTTCATGGTCAGTGATCGGACGTTTTAACTGTCACACGTCTTGAGGTTCCGCTGACAAATCACAGACGTATTGCGTCATAATGGCCTCATTGTTATTGGTGCAGTCAAATTAGAGACGTGTATGAGCAAAGACCCGTTGCCAATAGCCGTGAAGCAGAGATGCCGAGGTGCACGCGAGACACTGAAACAAAATGTTGCAAAAATCTTTTCGCGACAAAATCGTGGCCCTACTTATGCAGTGTTCACTATATCGCGAATGGCCTATTAGTGTATTTACCTTTTCCTAATATTATTCTCATGCACTTATTTTGTTGTTTCTGTAACAGTAACATTTACTCTTTGTTACTTAGACTTATCACAGAAGCACAGAGTACAAGACGTGGCTTATTAAAGTAATATATATGAAATTTTTTGAATATTTAGACACACATTTACCAACTTTGAACAAAAATCCAATTTCCTTTCTATCTTTTAAAAATGTAGATTACTTGAACTCTAAAATTTAAACAATCATCAACCACAATACTTAAATATTTAATTTATTTAGCCCTGTCTAGTTAATTCCTATCTATGTTCTGATTGGCGCTTTCGAATGATATACGTCTCTGCACAAAGACACACCAGTAACCACATAGCAGAGCTGTCGTGCACATATGGTATTTATCTAAGTAGGTGTTAAGTTCTTTACGCGAAAATAAGGTGTCATTACTTATATCTATTACTTCATTATTTAAAGTATACCAAATTGGTACTTTTCGTAAGATTATTTGCAATTATGATCTCATGTCTACAAACAAATCTTAACATATTAACGAGCACAAGAACTTGGTTTTCTGTATCATTGTTACACACAGTTTAAATGGAAAATTTGGAGATGGTACGGAAATATTACAAACGTAGAATGAGACTGTTAAAACAATTCGTTCGCAGATGAAGTGGTCAAACAATTCTTCTCCCAGTACGGCGAATTGGTTTTAATTTCTCTTTGGGGTTTTCCAGTGGGAAACGTAGCACAACAGAGGGTTGTTCTCGGGGCAAAACTGTGTTCTCCACTCTTGAGCGTGACTGCAAACCTTGGATTTTAATTATGACGTGTGTAAAGAACGATTAAAAATACTATAGAATAAAATGAGAACATTATGATTCCTAATCGTGAAGAACAGCAACCAACAATAAAAAGGGAAGAGTGGAAGTTACTAAGCAATCTGGAAAGTCATTTTTTAATCAGTGAAACTGAACTGGTATTTTTGAACCACTCTTTTTTTATTGCAGCCGTTACAGAGAAAGTAGAAAAAAATTTCGGATTGTGTTAAGAGGAAGCCATACTAATTACGGTCACGAACTTTCTACGAAAAAAAAATTGCCCCAGCTTGTTTCAGTGCCATATCTGCACATGTGATTCATGGTCAGTAATGGGAGGTTTTAACTCTCACGTGTCTTGGGGATCTTCCCGCAAATCACGGAAGTGTGGTGTTGCAGTAATCTCATAGTAATGAATTGCACAGTCAAATGAGATACGTCACTTCACATAGACACTTCGCCAATAATCATGAAACAGTACTACAGATGTGAACGTAAGGCACTGAAACAAACTGGGGCAAAATTTTTTTTTCGCGAAAAGTTCATAGCCCTAATAATAATAATCAAATGGTCCATGGTGTTGGTTTACTCTTGATCAGTGGCCACGTACCAGTCTCTGGTAGATGACAAGCATGTGAAGGACAGTGTTGCCGTTGGTGTCTTGGTTGTCTGGGTTGGCACCCCTGGCCAGTATCAACCTGTAGCACTCTTCCTGGCCCAGACAGGCAGCGAAACTCAGAGGATACTCGCCCCAGTACACGTACCTGGAAAACCAATATTAATACAATAGTTTCTTTTTTCGCTGCTCGACTCTTCAGAGTTACAAAATGCGAAGCATGAAGAAGTGATATTAAAATAAATATCCAGTAAAAATATGGAATTTTATTTATAATTATGGCGTGGAGAAATTGTTTGGTAAGCTTTCAACCCCATGGAGTCATTGCTTTCTGTATATAATATAGTTACACAGGAAAATCATTAACATTCTTTGAAACTGTGCTTAAAAGAGAACCTGCGTGTAATTACATACACTCCTTTGAAATGAAATATGTAACTTCATCTTGAGATTATTACGTTTATTATTTAACTATCACAGCCAATGATATCCAAACAATTAACTTTCCTTCATGGTTCTGAACTTCAAGTGAGAACGTTAGTGCTGATAGGACAGATCTGGTCATAAATTGAAACGTTGCAGCACCAACAATGGGGGTTACAGCGAAGTATTGAGTGCTAGACAGAATGAGTATAGAGAAACGAAGGAATACAGATGCGAAGGAAGTGAAAGCAATCCGAAAGAACGTGCTCCCAACAGTAGTTCCCTAAAATCAAGTTAAAGTAGCACATGACCCGAAAGGTCGCAAATAATTCCGGTATGTAGTGGAAGAATTTATTTTTAAGAAGAAGATAGAAATTCAAAGTACAAGGCCATATGCAAATAGTTATCAGTGGCGTATCGTGGTCGTGTTACAAGGCATGCAGTACGTGTTGCGATATCGATGGTGCAGATGCAAAACCTCGTATGTAAATTTTTTGCAGAATTTACATTTTTACATATTGTTCCTCGGCAATAACAAGAATGTCCAATAAATTAGTTTTTTCCCAAAGCACATTTTATTGTATTGATGCAAACTAAACGGCTGTAAAATTCCTTCCACGCCAGTAAGATCTCATCTCCAGTTTATCCGTCCATCTGAGCTCTTTCCAATTGTGACATACGAGGTTTTGCATCTTCACCGTCGATATACGTTTAGAGCACGTAGAATCAATGTGCCTAACGGTCATATCCAATGAAGACGTGTCTTCTATCAGTAGTATAAGGCCGCAGAATTCAATATGGCTATACCTTACAAGGAAGGATCGTTTTAATAATATTTTGTGGTCTCCAACGGCAACAACCTTGACTGATTCGCTGGTATGTAGAACAGGTAAACGAATCAGAGAAAGCCTAGAGAAGCTAAGGTACCGGAGACCGAGGTTTATTACTAGAGACCTGGAAAGTTTGTCGGTTCAACAACCTCCACAGTCCTGTCAACAGCTGGATGCCGCTCTAGTGACTGGTATCGCGGTACACTGTTAAACATTTCCGTGAAATTACGGATACTTTACGGAAATGTCTGTTGAAATAATGGAAACATTATTTTCTTATACAAAATTTCGTTTCATAAATTAAACATACGTAAGATTGCGAGAAGAAAAAAAAATAACCGTATGCATTATTGTGCCTGCATCCTAGAGAAGTCCCATAAATATGCGAGTTTCCATAATTGAAGCTTGTTGTCTTCTGTAAATTAACGGTTACTTCTGTATTTTTTTAACAGCACTTCTCCGTAAAACAACGAAAATTTGTTTTAACACTACAAAAAATGTTTGTGAAATTTTTAGCAGCTGTTGTTAAGTTCTCCTTAGTAACATACAAAACTATTGCACCTGCATTCGGTACCACTTGAAATACTCACATGTACACCGTTATAAATGTTTATGGAAATGTATCGTTAATATACGAAAAAAGTGTCCTTAAAATAAAATACGGAAATGTCTATAGTAAACATACACTACCGAATAATACGTAATATGTCCGTAAGTCTGTGGACACTTGCACGGAAAAAATAGTAAATTTTTGGGTTAGAGAGCTGTAAATATTACGGATATATTTTAATAGCTTCACCGGTAACTCTGCGAATCTGCAAATATGCAGAAATGCAATTGTAGTATTATAGACATGTAAGTATGGTTCACTTCCGTGTGATGAAATTGTTTTACGGAAACTTCTATTGGATTAGAAAATAATTTTCCGTGAGTTCACGGAGGTATCCGGAGAAATTTTTACCGGAAATTCCGTAAATATAGAATGATAAAATTTTTCACAGTTTAGTCACTGAGCATTCTCTCGCAGGTTTGCTGTTGATTCACAGCCCTCAAGCACAAGTTTAACAAACAGTGACCAACAGAAGAATAATTTTAAAATATAACTTGCCCTAAATTCCCGGGTCTTTTACTAAAGCATTCGTTCCGTGCATCGTATACGCTACTGACTGAAGTATACACCTGCCCTTTTCAGTTTACTGTTTACTCTGAAGATCTCAGCTACTTTGACCATTCAAAATATTAGTTTTTTGGTTACCTGGTAAATAAACAGATAATCTGAGCCGAGTATTTTAAATAGTTCATTTTATCCTTATAGCTAATGTTTGAAACTTTCGTCACTAAACAATATAAAAACCAAAATTCTGAGTGGTCAAAGTTACCCCGCAATGTCAAAGTAACCGCGGTTTGCGGCAAATTCATTGCTTAGCACCGCACACCTTGGGACAATCTACACTACGCTCTGAGGTATACACACACAGAAAGAGGTTCGGTAGAGTCAACCGTATATACGTTCGTGTATAGCGAAACAACCGCGTAAACGTTGATTGAGCCAAATAATGGCTAAATTTGTTCCTTCATTAGGAGCGTTTAATCGTGTTAAACGTGGATTTTGTTAAACCAGCAAAACAATTTTTTACGTGTTTCACAGATTTTTCAGCCATCAAATTTTAGTTGGATAAAAAACCTATTTGTTTCGCGATATACAAATTTATGTATGGTTGAATGTAGCAAACCTTTTTCTCTATTAAGTAGATTCTGCTGTCTTTTGTCTTTATGGTGGGTTGTCCACTGTCGTCACTGTCGAATTCCACTATTTCACATTCATTGTTTGGTGTCGTTCATGTCTGTCTGTTATGGTGTATTGGTGCAGTTAGACTGAATTTACAATTCGTAATTTCTTGGCATTGTTCGTAGATTGAAACCTGCGTAGTCTGTTTTTTTATACTTATTTGTGTGTGATCCCAAAAATTTTCTGTTAATTCTTCTGCATCAAGTACATACGTACTTTTTAATATGTTCAACTCTCCTGTTATCTTTATGTCTTGAATGATCATCGTTAAAGAGTCTTTGTCAACAAATCATAATCAATGTTAGAGTAGGTGAAAGTTCGCGAATTCAATGACCTGCATGTTAGAATCAAATATCCTATGCGTACTCAAGACCCGACCATTTGTCAACTAGCTGCTACTCAGTGAAACAGCAGACAATGAACGAATAGACAGGGCTTGAGTATGCATAGGATAATTGATTCTAACATTCAGGTCATTGGATTCGCGATATCACCATCTCTAGCAATTGTGTATGGCAATAAAGCCATATATAGAGGTACGTGAATTTCGCAGATTCATTTGAGGACAAACTAGAATTCAAACTTGTGTAGGATTATGTCTAGTTCGCAGTTGGCGCATAACTTCTTTGACACCTCCTGTCTGCTTCAGTACGTAGATATATGTCGAGTCTAGCCTGCAGGTCAATGAATCCGCGAAATTCACGTACCTCTACCCATATATTTTTACTATAAAGTCCCAAAACAACAAATATTCAAAGGTCTTAGTAAATTCTTGCTTGGTAAAAAACGGACAGGCAGGCGAGGAAGCGACGTACCCTTCGTAGTTGGTGACGGGGTTGACGTTGATCCACTCGTGGTCCTGGGAGTCTGTCCTCGAGGCCTTCTGGTCCTCGGGCGACATGAAGTTACCGAAGCAACGCTCGTGGTAATTGGCTCCGCTGTCCAGCAGGAACTTCACCATGGAGGGATCCTCGTTCACTATGGCCACGTGCAGTACGCTTTCACCTGCACATGACAACGAAATACAACACCTCTTATCTCTGTTAACATTAATTCTACTACAGGTTAGAATGATCAATGTTAAGAATTTTGGCACTGCGAACATTTCTGCCGCTTGAGCGCTAGTATCAGTAATGGGTGCAAACTGACCAATTACAGAGTTTCCCTGACCTTTAAGTTACATTAAGTTGATGATATAACCCTAAATTGTTATTTTTCTGGTCGCTTAGACAGTGGCGGCTCGTGGGTTGTTGCCAGGTGGGGCTGCAGATAGTCGGAACTGTACACTCTTGATGAACGCGCCGTAGACCAACGACCATGAAATATTTGCCGGCTACTAGATGTGTTGTGACCACTCAGTAGTAAGGGACACCTGCACATCAGCGTGTCAGTGGCTGTAGAGTCAACCTGCGCACAACCCTGTACAGCTCTTGGCAACTGCAGCCCTACCTGGCAACAACCCTCGAGCCGCCACTGCGCTTAGCGATATGAGCGAAACCAGTAACAACCTTAGCTCTGTTGATAATCTACCTACAACTTCCCTCCCTCCTGTACACTCTTGATCGGCTGTATCGTAGTTGTCTTTAGTAGGAGGTTGCGACGTATGATGTGCTAACCCTGCCAATAATGGTCGTTTACACACCACTTTCAGCTTACCAGCGTCAGTGGCTTTTCCTGATTCGTCGGTATGTAGGACACACAACGAATCAGGGAACTTTACAACCGTAGAAGAACTTCTAGTGCTATTTACGTGACCCTCGTTGGCAGGGTTGCCGTATTGCAGGCTACGACCTTCTACCTAGAGATGGCTAGAGACATGCAAAATTCTCACTTAATTTCTGACAGCTGACTAGACTCCATGTGACCATATGCTCGTTCGACGTCTCCCGCTGGCCGATACTGTCGTGACTTGCCGCGGAGAATGCTTACACGGTAGAGAGGCCAATCTCGGCAAAGTCGTTACAAACGTAAATGACAACACATAAAAGTTCGTGGCTAATTGAATCACAGCTTATGCTCTGTTATGTATAAGAAAGTGAAGTTTATTCTAATACCAAATGACAACGCGAAGTTTGCATGTCTCTAATCTATGTCAGTAGTGAAGGAAAAGTGAAAGAATTCACTAGCCGTTACGGCATTGAATTCAACATTAACAACAGTTAACTTATCCTTACATGGTTGGCAGCTAATTACGTAACGTAGTTCTGTGATAGCGATACTGAAATAAAATCCTTTAAGAGCGACATGTTTGTGTTTTATACGGTGAGTTAACTTTCTTTTTATGAGACTATGTAGGTTTCGACCGACCGCACAATTTAACTTACACGCGTAAACTTCAAGCAACGTGTCCAGAGACCTTCCTTTGCAACAGGGACAAGAGTCCTGTCTTACTATCAGTGCTACCTGTATTGTGCCTACAATAGCGTGTTCTATAGGAGGAGCAAAGAATTTTTTAATATTATTTTACAGAAAATATTGTTACTTCTACAGAACCGAATGTTGCAGGAACAGTCCAGAGAGTACTGACAACCTAACTAGACTGTTGTCCCTATTTTAACAGAATTATGGTTCATGCGATAATGCTTTTTCCCAGTGTCGTCTAATTTCTAAGGATGGCGATTTATTGCGGGGAAATTGGCCTTTTGCTAGGCTTCAATGTTATGTATTAATTTTTGACTCTTTTCTTTCATTACTAGTGGGTTCCTATTTTACTGGGCCAGTTCTAGTTCTGGCGCGTTTTGACTGAGCGTCTGTGATTTTTCTGTGAACAGCTACACCTTGATACACAACCATAGGTCAATTATACAAAATGCAGGACGTTACACCGACTTGAAGAATACGCTGGGGAACACATTATCACAATTTCCCCCCCCCCCCATTTGTTCTAATCCCATATGACACGTAAAATTCGCGTTTTTTTGGGCACAGACTAGGACTCAAACAACTATAAATTTGTATCACTTTTATATTGACACTTGTGTTATCAGTACGACCACGAACTATTCGCGAAAAGAGTTTTGGCTTATTTTGTTTCAGTGCAATTTTGGTTCATAGTCAGCTTTGAGATTCTACCAACAAATAACATGTGTGTGGTGTTGCAGTAATCTTTATTGTGATTGGCACAGTCAAATGAGAGAGACATATTCACACAGACACGCTGCCAGTAACCATGAAGTACAGCTGCAGACGTGCCACATAAGTAGGGACCCCTGTTTTTCGCGAAATAGAATTTTGCCTCACTTTGTTCCGGTGCCTTACGCGCACATCTGCAGTTCTGCTTCGTGGTCAGCGATTGGATATTTTAACTCTCGCGAACCTTGAAATTCTACCGGCAAATCACAGACGTGTGTTGTTGCAGGAACGTTATTGTAATTGTCTCAGTCAACTTATATACACCACTTTATAAAAACACGCTGCCAATAACCATGAAGCAGAATTGCAGATACGTACATAAGGCACTGAAACAAAGTGGGGCGTAATTAGTTTTCTCGAAAAGGGTGCTGGGCCAATGACAAATTAGCAACTAAATTCAGGCCTACTGTGTCAGCAAGCAGCGAATGTGTCGCTGTTGACGGCTTGGGCACCCAAATTTTCTTGGAGGCTAATCCACGGGTCAGCGAATGCGCGATCGGTCTATACCGATATGTTACTGAGTCAATTCACAACAACAACCACAAATGTTCACTCTTTATAGACACAAACATACCTTTACACACTTGATCGTATGACCCTCCTCCACCACATACACCTTCGTGCTCTTTAAGTATATTTAATGAGGTTCCATTCTACAAACAAGCTAAGACTTAAATAAAAAAAATACGACTCACAGGATACTAAATGTCGAATCGATCATACCAGTAGAAGTTGCTCACATCCCTTCAACAACTAAAAAAGTGCTGATGATCTTCAAACGGCCGCACAGATTTTATTTAATCAGTGTATCACAGCTAAGAACACTCTCGAACAAGTCACCTTTAAATAAATAAATAAATAAAAATCTGTCCATCTATTTAATAGCTACAATGCCAAAGACAGACACACAGATACACACGCTAAACTTATAACACCCCTCTTTTTTCGTCGGGGTTTAAAAACAACTCTTATAAAACAAATTTGAAAGAAAACGCAAGCAAAAGACGTTAGAACTCAAAATAAATACCTACGTATATGTCATGCGTTTGCCAGAGCATTTTTCTTTAAAGATACGCTGAACAATATCTCTTAATCTCTGGCCATAGTCGCAAAGGGTTCAGGTACGATACTTGCGTACAGCTAAATAAATATTTAATAGCGCCGACTGGGGAACAAAATGGGCACAAATGTTAATATAAATACAGCAACAAAATATTTATTAAACTCTACTCTAACAATTTAATTGGTTACGCTGTAACCTACAGTTTTTGTTCCACGTATCACTGCGGAACGTTCCTCTTAGTGTAGAATGTTGTTCTGTACCATTCATTTTGTCCATAACATAGTATCCTATGCTGACATTACCCCGGGACAATGAAGATGGAAATAATGTAAGCGTAGGTAACAATGCGGGAGTAAAATAACGAACGAAATGGCAACAACACGATCCTTGTTTTATTGAAACCGGCACGAGACCGTTAAGTGCGATGTTGAAGATCGCCGAATATCTGGGGAAAGTTACTAAACACAGCGACGGTGGAATGTCTGCAGCCTCTCGAGGATATTAAAACACGGCCCAACGTACTTCCGCCATAAGACGCGATAAACGGGGACAAGTTCGTAGTACATGACGAGTATTTAAGAGGTACGTAATGCGGGCAGGGGACTGTCATGTGACCACAAGGACGCCAGAATGCTGCCCAAAGTCCTGCCCTACCGTGCTCGCCCATCGTAACCGTGCCACAACCAGGCTGCCCGAGTTATTACATGGTGAGAGACAGCAAACCATAACTACACATTTACTGGACTGTTCAGATTGCTGTGGCCCGAGTATTAATAGAAACTCTTCCACGTATAAACATTAATGTAACTAAAGTCTACAATTTAATAATTATATATTTTTATACTTTCGTAAACAATATAACTTAATGCAAATAGCAGACATTTCACTTTATCAGCTGAACCCTCAAGAGTGCGCGGTAGATAAATAAACCCTGAAAACAGCAGTTGATTTCTACGCTTTTTTCGCAGCCAATATGGATAAAATACTCAATGACAATCCTAGATAATGGTATTTGCCAACTTTACGAGTAAATATTTATGCAGAATTACTAATTCGTTACGCGTGATCTCTTGCGCCGCAGTTAAATGCACGAGGTCCCGGCGTCAGAGATTGTGCGCCCCAGAAGTTCGTAAGACTGTGCCTCAGAAGTTCGTAACACTGGAAACAATTTTGTTTAAAACGTTGGCTAAAACTATTGTCTAGGATTGCAGTTTTTAAATTTTCGTACATTGGTTTCAAGAAACCTACGGTTATAGATTTAATGCTTTTAGCGTTGATTTATGTACTACGCTCTCTTAAAGCTGCGTAATAAACTGTAAATCGACTGTAAAGCATAGCTAAACCCAGTAGAAGAAACTAACTTGAATCCGCAACAATAGGCATGAAGTCGTAACGTCATTTTGTCCGTGTTATATATTTTTTTGTGGTTTATTATAAAATTTACTTCTTACAAGCGTTTTTTAAAATATAATTTCTTTGATATTTTTTTTAAATATTAGTATAGGAAAAATATTTTAAATACTATTACCTGCAATAAATTTGGGGGAGAGTGGTAAGAAAGGTTTCTCATTGGCCTGGCTATCAGCTAGAGGCAGTCGTCTTACGCTTATTGATGGAGACCAAAAAAAATTGCGGATCACTGACCTGCACGCTAGTCTCAAAGAATAAGCTACTCATTGGCTGCCCGTTGAGGCATTGCATGATTAGGTCTGCTTTTAGTTCCTTATTAATTATTGGCTCCAGCGCCCTCATGAATGTACTAAATAAGCCAAGGACCAATTGCGAAAGTGCCACACACTTATACATACTTGAATAGCTTGAGCAGAAAAAGGAAACGCACATTTTTCAGGAACCTACCTGTTGGAAACAGATGTTTCCGCCATGTTGCTAGCCAGCAAAGCCATTTTACTGGCGAGAGTTACTGGGTTCTGACGTTCAACTGGTTATTTTGCATCTGCATTCCTAAATATTCTGAAGTCAGGGCTCGAAGGACGCCTTCGAGCTCTATTACAGAAGTCTGTCATATCAGGGGTGTGATTCCCTGCCCTCGGCTATCTTTCCAATATGTTATTAACTTTTATACCTACAATATCATGAGGACTCAGAGAATTCACAGCATATATAGCTACATATGTGACGCAGCAGTTAGCGCTAGGGCTCTATAAAGACTAGGTATAATCGTCCGCCATTTTGGGTCTTTCGCAGCTACCGCTAGCGAAGTCATGCTCGCGCGCCGAAAAATCACAGAAACTCTACTCATCACCAATCGAAAACTATTCTGTCAATCAACATAAAAAAAAAAAAATTACAGAGTATAATTGAACTATCTTGTAAATGACGCTATTAATTAATTTTCTTTATGACAGTTATTTACTACGTAAAAAAAGTTTAACAATGGCATGACAATTTTTGACCGGGAAATGCAGGGTAAAATATAGTGAGCGAGAAACTTTTTTTGTTTTACGAGATAGAGCAAGGGGATGGGGAGGAGGGAAAGTGTCAGTGGACGAAACAAAAGGGATAGTATAAAATTAACATTTATGCCCCTCTTGACGAGTTCCGCGAATTGCTGTTGTTTTGGGGGCAGGTTGAAGACAGAATATCTCTGGCGCGCGGCGCCGCGCCGTCTAGCTCAACGACCTGACTACGAATTATACCTTGGTTTGCCCTCATAGTATTTAAGACATTCATTTTAACTCTACCCTTTGTATTTATATAGGGTTATGTACAAAAGTATACATTATCGAACATAAATAAATTCACAAAATCAAATATTGAATAGAAAATTAATGCAACATCCTTAATTTCACCAAAGATAGAGTTTGAAATCTACAATTTTTAAAAATTCATTTAAGAATTTTGACTCTCCCACGAAATAGGCGTATGCCTGCCTACATACAACTGGAAATATATATATTTTTCATTTACTTAAAGGCACATTTTCAACAATTGATAATAAATGCATGAAAGCTAATTCATCTTATGGATATATTAGGGTTTTTAAAGGTATCATAACTCATTGAAACGCAAATACAAAAAATTTATCTTTGTACTATTTGTTATGTAAGTATTCATACTAATATTATCGAGGCTGCAGTAGTAAAATAGGCAGTTATCGCATTTAAAAGTACAGCTTTCATTCAATTTATTTAACATTCTAAAAAATTTCAGTTTGTTTCAAATACAAGAATGTAAAGTTTTAAAGAAAGTAATTCGAGAAAATTTGCCTTATTAAAATTTATTGGTATATAATAGCAAATACGTTTGTATTTTGCGTTACTAATGCAAAATGCATTATTACTAATCGAACAGATCGATGCATCTCTACTCTGTTGCTAAAACGTTAGTTTGAAGATTTATGCGTAGTGTGTCCTGAAGCTGTAAACGCAAATAGTTGCTGGTAATGAATAGATTTAAACTGAATTATTGAGGTTTCAAGTAGTTTGTTTACTGATATGAATTTCAGATTTGTTTTAAGTCAATCTACACTAAAATTACAACACACTGCCTATCATGTAACGGTGTGAATAAATTATTTTTGTACTGTAGCTGCCCTTCACTTACTCTGTGTAGATAATATCCACGCTGATTTATAGCGTCAGGATAATAAATACAAATCTTTCGTCACACACTTGTGCAAGTGCTCATTTTTCTTACTATACGACGAAACATGTTAGTTATACTTATAGCCTATGACTAAATATCTGAAACATAGTATGCTTACTTTTATACCAATTAAGCCAAGCTAACAAACACCGTAAATTTGTGGAAAACAGTATGAAGAAGTGCCACTAATTTACTGTAGCGTACCTCGTAAATATAACACACGGTATCTTACATTTATACTTAAATACTCTCTGTAAACATGTTGGATATAAATTTGTATTTAGAAGTTCATTCCTTTTTACTGTATGTCTGTAAATAACGCTGTTATCGCCCAATACAGTTAATGTGAAAATAGTAATTTCTATTCTATACCTACGTTATCACTATGGATATTCATAATGTTGGAATTTCCGTTATCAACTAAATACTTGTGAGAAAAAGGTTACATACAAAAGCCTATTAAGATTTACAGTGAACCTTGTTAATAATACAAACCATGTAAATATAAAGATCTCATTAACACTAAGTCATTTTCGTTCCCCTAAGAATGAGATGAAAAATGTAACACTAACTTAAACGCTCTATAAAAAGTTCCTTTGTACACCACACAACGCCAGATCTACAACATGGCTGAAGAGGTTCCTAATTCATTGCGATAGTTCTGCAAAACGTATCTTCTCCCAGAAATTTGTGGCATGTATTTTACTATGAACTGGCGCTACAGAGGCAATAATTAAAAATAAAAGTTAACGTTCGTAAAGATCTTTATATAAAAATCATGTAAAAAGTTCGTAACAACAAGTAGGAAAAGGAATATTTCGCGAGTTCAACGACATGCGTGTAGGAATCCATTTTCCTGTTTATACACAAGCCCCGGCCATTTATCCACTACTGCTACTCGCTGTAACAACACACAATGAACTAATAGGCGGGCTCGAGTATGCATAGGACAGTGGATTATAACACGTCGTTCACTGAACTCGCGAATTATTCCTTTCCTTAACAATAAGTGATCAAAATATGTGTTTTCGAATAAGGTTATGTCCATGAAACAATATTGTTCGAAACACATAAATTTCTTGAGTACATAAAACATATACTATGTACTTATATAACGGTACATAGATAAGTGTAGTTTATTATACGATTGCTGTTTATTGTCTTACAAATTCATGTGACATTTGCGGCAGATCACAGGTAGCTCTTTAAGGGACGAACTTGGTAATGTAACGGATGGGAGTTCTAATCTAGGTGTCGGTTAAATTTTTTTAGTTATATATTCATTTGGGATATGATTGAGGTTCTATGCTGTAGTGGACTTAAACAAAAATGTAAATAAAAATGCAATATGCATCGCACCACTTCTGCGAAAAAAAGAAAACTAAGTCTTAGTTCCAGTTTGCATAAACAATATTCTTTAAGTGATGAGACTGTATTTAACTGTAAGCAAAATAACTGCATATTGTAAAAATTGTACATATTTTAAAAATTAAATTAATTTTAGTCTCTCTTCCACTGTAAAAAAGTTATTCGGTTTGATGCTCTATTTTAGGTTACTGATTTATAAATAGAATAAAATAATTACAATATTTTCTACATGATATCAGTGAAGAATAAAAAAATTCTGTAAACCATAATTTCAATTGTATTCAATATTTATTTTTGTGATTTTACAAAATAATGTATAATTTTAGCTTACATCGCGGGTGACCAAATTAAATTATAAAAAAGTAAAATGTTTGGTATACAGCATTAGTTAAATAGATGTATGTAAATGAATAACTGTTTTTAAAATATAATTTGTCGTATTAGTCTTTGTGAACTAAACTACTGTAAAAATACATATGCACATTTGTTGGATTTAATCTTTTTCCCGGTGTCTTGCGGTTTATTACTCTTCGTTGGCTACTTATTTTTAACATTTACATCTTACGTTACAAAAAGTTCATCTCAAACTGCTAAATGACATTTTACGTTTAAAGAAACAATTAAAAAATATAAAAGTATGTCATGAATTCATTTTCTATTTAAATTCAATCCTTCATGTCTAGGGCCAAATAAAAACATTAGTTTGTAAATCATGTCACTGTATTCACTGTTATCCTGCCAATTGAGCAAATACGTTATGTGTAAATATAAAGTATAAACCTTTACGAATAGTTTTGTTCTACTGTGGCATATTGTTTTAGCTCTGAAAAATAGAGACGGAAATTTTTGGAAATGCAACTATAACTTAATTGTATCAAAAAACTTATTTTCAGTTACATGTGTGTTGCGATTGAGTCAACAATATTATTTAGTTTATGTATATAATGTATATATATATATATATATATATATATATATATATATATATATATAAAGTTTTAAATGTAACTACCACGAATCCCGTAAACTATTAGGCTTATAGACAAGAAGGGCGCTTGTAAAAATAGTATTTTATGTTCTACGTTATCGAATTAAGTATATAGTAAAAATAGTAAAAAGTAACATTACAAACTAGAAACTTAGTAATAAATACATATATATAACTGACATTTACATAGTAAATGATGTGTAGATAAACTAAGAGTGAAGTTGTGTTCGCGTCGTTGAGCGAGACCATGCCTCGCGCACGAAATATTCTGTCTTCTACCTGCCACCAAAACAACAGCGATTCGCGGAAATCGTCAAGAGGGGCATAGAAATTTAATTTATACTATCCTGTTTGTTTACTTCGCCAATATCCCCATCTATCTCGCATAACAAAAAAGTTTCTCGCTTACTATAATTTACTCTGCATTTTCCTGTCAAATGGCAACATGGCTTTGTTAAAAAAAAAATTTAATAACATGATAGTTGCAGAAAATAAATTTGATCTACATTATCATTGGCAGCATAGTTTTTAAATGCAATATAAAATTTTTGAATGCATTTGGCTGAATAGTTTTAGATTTATGATGAGTTTAGTTTGCCAGGTTTTTGGGGCGCGCGAGCATACATAGACTTGCGCTAGCTCCGAAAGACCCAAAATGGCGGACGATTATACCCACTCTTATAGTGCCTTAGTTAGCGCTGACCTCAAGACATTTTGGAACACCAGAACCAGTATGGCTGGACAATGAGTAAGTGAGAGATTTTAGTCAGCGCTCAACATCGAGGTTTTTAGCGCTGGTGAGGGGTGATATGAGGTGAGTATGGAGCAGCGCCGGAATGAATGGGCCGGGTAAATGGGAGATCCCGAGAAAACCGCCGACCAGCGGCATCGTCCGGCACGATTCCCACATGTGAAAATCCGGTAATCGACCTCGCCGGGAATCGAACCCAGATCGCCTTGGTGGAAGGCGGGATGTCTGACCGTTCGGTCACTGCGGCCCCGGCTGGACAATGAATCGAACTTTAACCTCCTGAATGACAGTGATTTATAAATGGTTCTCCTTACATATTATAGAAGTTTACTTTACAAATAACCAAGGAATAGTTCTTTGCTGCAATCAAGCTCGTTTTACAGATGTGAAAATTGGTATCATTTGGAATTTCTTAATTTGAAAAAATCTTTGATGATATTGTTTTTGTTGCAACGAATATAATTTTACAAATCACGCCATATCTTAAAATAACTACAAGGAACTTAATTGTAAATGTTATCTATTGTTTGACCTTTTAATGACGATATGAACTTTAGTTGACATTAATACATAGTCTTAAAATTGAATTTTTCTTTACAGAAAAATTCGCATTTTTTTTTGAAAAAAGCTACAATTCAAACAACATTAAGTTCATGTCACCTTAAACAATTGGTCCTGGTTTTATTTGACACGTTCTGGATGGCACTCAGCCAATAATGAGACAAATGAATGTAGGCTCAGTCAACCGGTACCTCTGCGTTAGCGAGCAGCCAATGATCAGGCGTTGAATGTTTGAGTAAATAGCTTCGTGTAGGCTTATCTACTGGGTGAGTGAATATGACAATTTTTCCTGTCTCTAGACGTAGTTATTTTGCAGACGTTCATATTCACACAAAATCTTTCCCGCAAAAGTTTTGTGTTATGGGGAAGAAAGTGTTTCTGATGACTGTGTACTCTGAATTATTTGAAAAAAAACATCCTAAAGAACAAAACATTTGCTACGTTCGTAATTTATTTACTGTCCTTATTATCCTTCTGTCCGTATTTACGATGATTAAAATGGATTAATGAAAGACTGATGATGTGCCCAGCTAGTTAAAGAAAACACACATTTCTGATTGTAAAACAATTGCCGACGAACCCACGCACTTCGGGTTGCAGATTCCGTTGACGTTTAACTACTTTGACTTATGTTAGCGAAACAATTAAGTTTTTTTTCTCCAGTGTTAAAAGATCATTGACGGAGTTGAGTTATTTGGGAAACGGCCAAGACTACCCGGGAATCCACTCGTCTGGTGACCCCTAAGTACGCTGTCCACCACCCCGCAGTTTGACGACGAAGAAGAAATTATCCCTTTCACACCGGAGTTAAACGCGTGTTGCTTGCTTGCTTACATATTCGTGTCTATCCTATACAACCCGCGTACTCCTCTGTTAGCCTCGCGTCCCTTCCCCACCCCCGAGCTCAAGGAGGTGACGAAGTTCCTCTCAGCCAATCAGAGAGAGAGACACCCTACTTCCCGCGAATGCGTGAGTCCGCTATTAACGGCCTACGTTTATTACACAAAATAAAGTTTTACATTTTAACATCACTAAAATACGTAAATAATCTTATTACTATTGAACATTACTGGCATCTCTTAATTAATACATTATTACAATAAGTACCTAGTTACCACTGGACAGGGGAACGAGGGCTATGAAAGAGCGGGAAAAGAGAGAGAGAAAAAAAAGAGGGAAGAAGGAGGAGGGGGGAAGGACTATTCTTTCGACTCCAAAGCCCACATGTGGCGTTGCAGGCTGCAGCTGGCCTTCTAGGTCGCCAGATTGCCGAGCACTAACTGACAAAAACTATAATGATCATATGTGAACTTATGCTAATTACATTACCATATTTGATCAACTGGCGCTTGGCAGGTTACAATGATACCAAACAAGACATATTTATTGCATGTTTTATGATAGTGATAGTTTTAGGTGTTTTTATTTACTATGGATGGCGGCGTAGACACATACGCCTGATGTATGACGAGTATGTCGTACCTGTACATACCCATGACCATTGCACTGTAATAAACATTAATGTTGAATCCACTTAATTGAAACTATTGCCTTTACAGAAAAAATTAGAAAAATGTCTTAAATTGTAGCGTATCACTACATTTTATAGTATTTACGAAATAAACCCGTTACTCATTTTAAATGTATTTTTTATGAGTTGTATAGCTGAAAGGGACGTTTGAAAGTGATTTGCAACGACAGAGGATCTGAATCCTAAAACAACGTAACTTCAAAATCTAAGATTTGCATGAGATATGAAATATTATTTATCTAATGGATAATTTCACGTACATGCTCACACAAATTTCAAATTAATTCATACATACAATCTTTAAATCTTTAACAAAGGAATTTTTATCATAAAATTATTAGGAATATAGAATTTAAATTATAAATAATGTCACCTTGCTTATAATATCATACTCCATTGTTAAAGTTATCATGGTTAACATGAGAGATAATTTTTCAACTAGCAGTTTTTAGACTTGTGAATGGTTATTGTTGTGTATTCCGTTATAGAGGTTGGCAGCATGGTGTGTCAACTGTAAACAGTGCAGTTAGCTAGTTGTGGCAGGACTCGTCTTGGCAGATGTTTGTCTTGCGTGTAGAGCATCGCACCGTGAGAAATAACTTCGAGCCGTGTTAACTACAAATAGCTGTATGGATTGAGTGGTTTGAAAATAGCGCGGTTGTGAGTGAATTAGAAGCAGGTACACAGTAATAAACGCTCACTTTACAGAAAAAAAAATCTTCCTTGGATGGGTTTAACTTTCGTAAAGAATTTTTCTTTACAAATAATAAAATACATATAAAATAAAAGAAAACAACTTTGATACTTCTTAAATTTATTTAAAAATTTTTCTATGATAAAACATTATTTTTTTTGCAAAAAGTATATATATATATATATATATATATATATATATATATATATATATATTAAAGAATTTAGAAGATAAACTACATCTACGTTTACCACAAAGATTTACTATGATTTATTTTGAGAAGCACGTTCTCCTATTTATGCTGGTTTTGGCACACTTATTTTCATACGTTATATTTGAAAAGGCATTGTGAATCTTGTCACATATATGTGGAGGAAATCGGTTTTACTATGCAGCCCATTTTCTTCAAAACAATCACTTACAAAATTATGGCTAATTAACCACTTGAATCAATTTTCTAAAATAATAACCAGCCAAACATATATAATTATAACCTTAAAATATTAGTTTACGTAGTAAACACAATTTCCAACAAATTTACATGATGGTTTTAAGTTATAGATTAATTTTTATTATTTAAATGTAATAAAAACAGTGTAAAAGGTAAACCGCAGTCTTAACAACACAGTTTGTTTAAGGCTCGGTATCGGCCGCCCTATTTGATTTTTTTTCTTCACTCTTATGAAATTTTGAGAAGAAATATATTAAATATGCTATTATATTATCAATTCTATTTACCTTGCGTTGCAATAAAAGCATCGCAGTTGAACTTTTGATGAATATTTGAGCCGTAATTAGTCTAGCAAAATTTTTATGTGCTTAATTTTCTAGCTAATTACGGCTTAAATATACGCTAAAAGTTCAACTGTGATGCTGTTACTGTAGCATAAGGTAAATAGAACTGATATTATAATAGCAAATTTCATATTTTTCTCCTCAGAATTTCATAAGAGCGAAAAATAAAATAATTAAATATGGTAACTGATACCGAGATATAAAATAAGGGGGGGGGGGGGGTTTAGTAAATTTTATTGTACTTTCAGTTTTTGACCCATAACATTTGTTTAAATTGTATTAATAACATTTACTCTCCTCCAAAGCATAGGATATATTCTTGGCCAACTGTTTGACATAAATAATAATGGAATTTTTCATTACTTTGTCGTGCATAATCATTGTAACAGAATTCTTGAAAGTTGACCTATAATTCCTTTGCAATGATTCTACATGACAAAGTGATGAAAGATTCCATTATTACTTACGTAAAGCATTTTACCGACAATATATCCTATGCTTTGGTGAAGAGAAATTTTTGATAATATAATTTGAATAAATATTATGGCTGAAAAACTTGTTACGTTGTGCCCTCCGTCATCCCCTCTTTTTTTTTTTTTTTTTCATTTTTATAGTTTATTTCTATTTGTTTTATCTAGTGGTTTTGTTGGTGATTTTTGCTTTCGAAGTTGGTACTCCTGCCTTGGTGCGGAATTTTTTAGGAGGCCGCTAGGCGGCGCTGAGGTCGGCAATAATCCTTATGAAGATACAAAAACACATAATTGATAATTACTACTGTACACCGTCAAAGGGGTCAAGATTGCACACTAGTAGGTAGGAGAGTATCATAGTCTAGGGCTCTCGCCCCGATTATTAACCGACTGAACACGTCACCAAGGAGAATAGTTCCACGTGCTACAGTAAATGACTCCCGTATGGCCGGGAAAAAGAGCTGAAGAGTTAAGCGGATTATTATCTGTGATGCACCAGAAAAGAAAGTGCCACAATCTTGTAAACTTCTAGGAATGTGGACGAAAGTAAGAGTTCAATAAATACCTCCAAATCAAGTTCTAGTAATGTCAGTAGTACAGTAGGGTAATCCATGTGCTGTGGAGTTCATGACGTCGTCGTACCCAGTTGACTTTACGTCCGGCAGTTGCTCCCAGCATTCGAACTGTCGATCCATCTTCATCGTAAAGATTGATTCCTCCCTCGGCATAAACAGAAGAGTATCAGGCTACAATAGCAACGCTCGATCAGCGACATAACTAACACACTCTTCTTAGCCAGAGAACCAGGGACAAAGGCAGCCCCGACCCGGTTGATTTAGTCAACCACCCTCTTCGACGACTCAAGCAACAAGACCCTTACTCGAAAACGTCAGCAGTCCAAGAGTCGACCTCAGCGCCGCCTAGCGGCCCCCTACAGAAACCCCGCACCAAGGTAGGAGTACCAACTTCGAAAGCAAAATCATCAACAAAACCACTAGATAAAACAAATAGAAATAAACAATAAAAATGAAAGTGGAGGGCGACGGAGGGCGCAATGTAACATCCTCCGCCCCTCTAAAGTCAGCGGCCAGGTGACCAGACACCCCCAGAAATGGCCAGGCGCTAGAGGAAACAAAGAAACTTGGCCTAAATAGGTAAACAGAGCACATCATAACAATATAAAAAAAGCAATACAAAAACATGTCAAACACAATTACTTAATGAAATACGATATCACTATTTACAGAAGGGCTTGGTATCTTGAACATGGGCTTTCAGCAAGTCGCCCGTGGTTGGGTTTGTAAGCAATACAGGAACAGGTGTTAACATCTTAAATATTTTGAAAGGACCCTTAAACTTGACCGCTAATTTAGAAGTGAAATGGTCAGCCGCCTTGTTAAAATAATGTGTTCGCACCATGACCAGGTCACCAACCTTATAATTCACATTAATTCTGCCCGGATCATACTTAATCTTCATATCACGATAATAGCGGTGCAAGTGTTCACTGGCCTCAGCCCAGAACTGACGGCAGGTGCTGTCTGAACTATCAAGCGTAGGCGAAAAATGCAAACCCCACACGTTTAACAGTGGGTTTAAGAGATCACGACCAAAAAACAAACGAACAGGGGTCGCATCCACTGTCTGACTATGGCTCGCGTTAATGGTCAAAACCAACAGATGTAATGAAATATCCGAGTCCTGATGGGCGTCAGAATGAAAAGCAGCTAATGCTGTTTTTAAATTTTAAAGTACGGTTATATCGCTCTACCATATTAGCCTCTGTGTTATGGGCCCAGCACGCTTCCACTTCTTTGGGAACACGAGCAACTAGCACGGTATGAAGATCTACATTAGATATAATTTCCAATTCGACCACGTCGTGCATTTCTGCCAAAAAGGTAAATACGTCTTCCGGCGAACTTCCTGACAAATTCCCGCAATTTTTTTTAAAAACAGAGGTAAACGTGTACTTACAACCGCATCAGCCACGCGTCCCGTACTACCGTCGTCCCTAGCTCCGTCACCGCCTCCGGACTCGTCGCGCAACTGCCTTCTGCTCTTTGCCATCAGCCGCGCCTTTTCACGCAGACCATCAAGAGTAAGGTCTGCCAACTGCTCCTCCGGTACACCCACCTCTCTCATCAACTTGGCTAGGCTCTCCTTACTCAATTCTTGTATCCAACTCGTACCTGCCAAAGACAAGGCCATGGTACAAACACCGTACACTAAAATACCAAACTCAACACGCATCAGTAATTGCAGCGGCACACTAATGCCACATTATATTCCGATCCAAAAAGGGGTAATATGATCCCAGGGCGCTCACCCTACCTACTAGTGTGTACTCTAGACCCCTTTGACGGCGTAGTAATTATCAATTATGTGATTTCGTATCTTCATAAGGATTAACGTACGCCTTGTATTTTATAAAGGGTGCACCCGGGTTCTTTAAGGTACATGTCGCGTGATGTTCGAATAAACCTTATCTGCTTATGTGGCACTCCCTTGATTTTCTTTTTAGTTTTTGTCGGTTCTGTTTATGAACAAACTGAACGTATGATAAAATTCCCTAACACTCCCCCTTATCATCATTGCATACTGTATACACAAATTTTCTTTGCAGCATAGATTCTCAGAAGATGTTTATATTTGAACAAGAATTTGCTTCTTCGCAACGAAATTTCTGCTATGAAAATGAATATCTGTTTAATTTATTTTATTTTATTTTATTTAGAGTACTCATATCCCAGTTTCGGTGTTTTCGGAGTTGTAATAATATTGAGACTGGGTACTCAGTTGCTTTCGTCCTGCCGTGGGCGTCCTGTTTATTTGCATGATTCCTAAATATACGTCACGAGAAATGAGATAGTCGTCGTATGCACCCACTTGTCATGTGTAATCACTGCACGGATGTTGGTTCGGTCGACAACAGAGCAAACATTTTTTCTGTTGCGGCGGGCGTCCCACGCGAATTCAATCGCACAGAGTAGGAACGCTGGCCACGAAAACTCGTATTTCAACTCTTAGGGCTCTTCGCTGTCTCTTCTGTTTTATTTAAAATTTCCTCTCTCCCGTCGTGGAAGCGCGGCGCGGAAAGAGAAAACTGTTCAACAATAAAACTGATCTTGTCCACGTCTTCACGGATTTTTCTCCGTACTGTCTGTCCCACGATTGTAAAATCTCTCAAACTTCAAATAAAAATTTATTCATTGTTACTTCACTGATAACGAAGACCTTTAGACCTTTATACGAATCGGAATCAAATCACACACAAGTATACATATCCGGAAAAGTTACAATTGAAGAGTGCAATAAACTAATACGACTAATGTATAGACACATTTCGTATAGGTTGAAGGTATTTGAGATTATATTTATCCAACATATAGTAGCAGAATATTTAAGCAGTGGCTGAATACCATAATCACTTTTTCTTTAAACGTTTGTTTGCACTCAACAACCTTTATTTCCCCCAATTTTACCAGCATTTCTGCTAGATAAGTGACTTTCTATTCATCAATTACGAGACTTGAAAATGGGTACAGAGACCATTACGATGAATACAAATTCACACGCATCCGGACCTGGGAATATAACCCAGAACCTTACGCACAGTTACCCGGTGCGCAGTTGATTTCGCTCCGGAGGATGGCACCACTAGAATACGTAATCTAAACATTCATTCAAACTATTGCTTACGAGGTACGCAGGAAGTTCTCCATTCGTCTAACCAATGATTTTCTTATGTACGCGCGAAATTTCACAATCACAAATGTATTCATGATGATTTCTTACTCACTGCCAAATTCAGCCATAGGCTGTTTAATATTTGGTAATAGTACGAGATTATACACAAAAAATGATGTAGTAGTTGTACATTGTATGACACGGAAAATAAATTTCCTATACATGGTAGAGACATTTCACTATTTTAACTGTTAATGGCAGTGGCATTGTACAGGAGTTGGTAGAACAATGATGTGGCTAATTAAATAGTTTGAACAGAGATTTTAAATTAGCAAAAACTCAGACATACATATTTTTGTCAGATTCTGAAAATGGGGGTAAACAATTTAGTTTCGCCTAATATTGTTGATACACGCCATTTCAGTGCTATGACGTCTCAAAATACTACTGGTGAACAAAAAAAAAAAATACCGAACTGGCTCTGGTCAACACATACGCAAATAACAAAACCTAAAATTCCCAAACACACAGAAAATACAGATAAATGAAAAAATTTTAAGCTCAAAAACACGTTTCAGAACGTAAAATAAAGAAAACTGTGAAAATTAGATGAATACAATGTTGCACACAAAACAGGATGATCCAACAGCGGTGTCACAAACATTATACTAGACCAAACAACGATGAAAACACAGAACACAAAAGTTTTCCTCAGACGTGTTAGTCGCGACACGTTTCGGGACCTGACATTGTGTTCCCGTCTTCAGTCAAACATAAGCCTTATGCCCATATGCCTTCTGCCCAAATGTGCCATTTCTTGTAGCCTAACCATTACATTTACATACCGCCACTGCTCAATGCCTTTGCTATTTGTAGATTAACTGTGGAAATTGTACAATTCTGACATCGTAAAGTAAAACAATGCTTGTCCACTATTCTTAGCTTTGATAAAACCACGCTAAAAGCATCAAATACATTGAAAGAAATATGTTGTAGGAAGTAATAATTTTGTGGGTGTCACAACACTTTTGTAGTGTCAACAAAATGTTTTTGTGATGACTACAAAATTAATTTTGCAGGGTGAATACATACAACATATATTTTCTAGCTGCCACAAAATAATTTTTCCGTATGCACTTTCGCACCAATGCTGTCATTAATTGTTTTGTTTAAATGGTTGGGCATTTATGTTTGCATTATAAAATCATGAAATAGATCTGGAAATATTCTGTAACTAAATAAAATACGTTTCATAAATAGTTCTAGATTCCTTCTATGCTTGTGCATATCAGCGCAACTTAAAATATTTGTAGACATAAATTGAATGTGCATTACAAAGTGGAACTACTTAGTTTGTGCTCAACCCTTAACAACGGAAATGAAATGTGTGACATACACTAGTCCTCACTTTCAGAAATGATTTAACATGCATCCTTGTACCGAGAAATTTGATACTTAAGGACTGTAATAATGATTTAATGAATGTATACTTAGAATAAAAAGGTATATTATCCAGTTCTTAACACAATTGAAAATGCACACTAGTTAATTAAAATTGTTAAAATTTCAGTGTTTTATTACTAAATCACATACATTTTGGTTTGGCGCTTGCGAATTTTTCAGATTCTTTTAAGAAGGCACGCGTATTATTCCAACTGGATAAAAGCTACAATAAATCCTTATTCTTGGCATCTGACACAGGAAGCATTCGTTTGTGCTTCGGGTAAAATTGTTTCACATTCCTTCTCCTCTTCCTTCCAGTCTTATGTGTTGCAGACGCATAAGATTCAAAAAATGTACGTCAATTAGGTCTAATTTGAACAGAATAGTGAAGGGGATATCTTCGTTGTCTCTAAGCCTATTAATTTTGAATCATTTCATTAGTTTACCTCCTTCGTCAGTTTTCTGTGTGATAGCATATTGGAAGCTAGATTTCGAAGTTCTTGGATGTCTGCGAACATACTTCAATGCCTTCAAATTTAAAGGACGGGGTTTTATTTGGTCCAATAGTGGTGTGCATACTCTTGCTTTCTGAAAATAATGGCCTAGCTCTGTGAACTTCATGTCAATCATTTTTATGTAATTAAGTTAGGTAACTTCAAATTGCATTGCGATCGCAATTATATAGCTATTAACTGTAGTTTAAATATGAATCGGCAATCTTACAAGCTTGGGCCGATTTCTGAAGATTCTTTCTCACCATTTATTTCGTACCAGATGTAACAGTATTATCAACGTTGAATGAGCTGAAAATTGTGAATTTGTAGAGTGATAGATTCCTTCTATAATATGTGCTGCTAAAAAAGTTTTCCGTAACTCGCATATTTTGTGTGTAGGTTATGCACATTTCAACTAATATCTCCATGTTCCATGTTAAGATTTGTATATCAATACAGTATGTGTTAATGTCTTATGTGGTGTAATAATCAAGAAACTGCTCCCGATAGCTCGTGTTCCACACGCTTTCGTCCAAAACTAGTTCAAGCATAACTTTTTTAAAAGCAGAATTTGTCAAACCTTTGCTAGCCAACAGTACTTTAGAGACAAAATCGCTTGTCAATTAAATTATACTTTTTCTTAATAAACGTCCACGATCTTCGCCAGGTTTAACTTATCTTCTGTTTTAGTTTCCGCTGCTTCTCTTTCTTTGTACTATTTTCACTCATCTTCAAGTTATGTTTGTTCCTTTGCGTCTTTGTATATCTTCCACTTAGAACAATTATATTTTAGGGCGCTTAGAAACAACATGTTAGGTTACAGCTCTTTTGTTTGGAGCTATAAACAGTCCTTTACAAAACGTTACATTCGGTCGTAACAAAGTTTGTCACAACATAGTCGGTACGTGACAGGCACTTTCAAATGTAAAGGACGGTAGGGTGCACTTGAACCCCGATGATAGAAATGTGATTCTACTCTTGGGAAAGAATCAATGAATTATTTGACAAACTTCTTGCATTCTTCAGGATTATCATTGAATGCTGGTGCTGGTGGCTTCATAAGCAGTGGCGGCTCGTGGGTTGTTGCCAGGTAGGGCTGCAGTTCCCAAGAACTGTACAGGGTTGTGCGCTGGTTGACTCTACAACCACTGACACGCTGATGTGCAGGTGCCCCTTACTACTGAGTGGTCACATCACATCTAGTAGCCGGCAAATATTTCATGGTCGTTGGTCAACGGCGCGTACATCAAGAGTGTACAGTTCCGAATATCTACAGCCCCACCTGGTAATAATCCACGAGCCGCCACTGTTCATAAGTAAGTTCCACCAGCAATACGCAGTATGAATGTTGCGCAGAAGAATTTGAAGCACACACACTCGTTATCGTTATATTAATTTGGTAATCTACAACTTCGTGAATTTACTTTTTGATTTTTTCGTTTGCACTTGTTTTATTCTGGATCGCTGTAGCGGTACTTACGTTATCAAAGCATAGTTTTACTTTATCTGATGAATATCATCAGAATACCTCAATATTCCTCACGTTATTAGTTTGTGTTTAACGTTAAAGTTTTTCGGAACACTTACATCAGCACCATGAACAGTGCAACGCCTTCTGATGGTGCCCGAGGAAACACCTGAGAAAAACCTTTTTTCCTTAATACACCTCCAAGGTAGCGCGCATACGTCTGCCACCACTGTTATCAGACTAGTGACAACAGATTCTCAGGGAAAAGACTTAACAGGAAAACATTTTGATTTTAATAAAGGAAAAAAGGAATAAGCAAAGTGCAGATCTGAAAACGTTTCCCTGCATGTATCACCAAAAATATGGGTCCAACCATCACTAAATTTATGAACAAAATTCTATGTACTTTTAAAAAGGAATCATACAATTTTGTAACAAATATATAAATAATATTTATTTGATTAAATATTGCATGTAAAGGCACAAATAATACTACAGGGGGATAGTTTATATACAATCAAAATACTCCCATATCAGCACCATTGCAGTGTAATTGCAATTCTAGCACATGTAAAAACTATAAAAAATGTTCGTTTACACATTGCATTATATGCTTTTAACAAGATTCCAAAATATAACACAAATTTTTAGTAAGACCCCTAATATAAAAATTTATGAAATATTCCAAGACGCATGCAGTGCTAATTTATAATCTCCGTACAAAAATAGGAAAACATTTTGCTTACATATTTCAAAAGGCATGCTTCTTCATTCTAGTACGAATTTGAATTTTAAGCCTTCATGCAAAGTAGGAAATAATTTAGTGCTGAGCATTTAAGGGCGCATGCTCATAAAATTCTTTCCAAGTACTACACATTTTACTACAATTTTAATACAATAAAACTAACCTCTCGTAGTTTCAGACACATAATGAGAGGCCACAACAATTAATTTTACTCAAGGATGTTATATAGCATGGTAGAATCATACTACATTATCTACAATTTCAAAGCTTCAAACTTTTCTAACATACATGGATCAATTATACACTGACAAGCATAAAAAAATACAAATTTCAAACATACATCTACTTAACGTGTATGACGAGATACAGCATGAAGCCCCAGAAATCCGAGCGTACTTCTCGGATCAAAAGGACGTCTATTTATGAGGAAACTCTACTCTCACTCGATTTGAATCGTCCAAGCATAATATATTTACAGTGACATTATGCCAAGGACAGAGACTAAACAGTAATACAGACGTGAAATGATGTAGCGACTCTGTTGATACGAGCGAACTTGACCGCTTATTGGCTGCCCGAGTTTGTGTGATTGGGCTCTGCATATTACGACAGCTTTCCTATTGGCCTGGCTACTGGCTAGTAGGGCGTCAACCTTACACTGATTAGCCGTAGGCTTACCCGCCATGTTGCTGGCCAGGAAAGCCATTTTACTGGCGTGTGTGACTGAGTTCGCTGTCCAATCGGCTATTTCACTTCTGTATTCCTAAATATTCTGTGCCAAGGAACAGTAAGGCTCTCTTTACTACGGTGGCGCAATCTTTACGGCAGCGCTATTTATTATAAACAGCTTTGTCAACCGCATAAAACTATATATACAGAATGTTCTCTGCTAAAACCAACACATGTGACTGCCGAAGGCGAAGCTGACGTCACAGCGGCAAACTGGCGCAGACGGGGCAAAGCTGGCTTCCCTCGTTTCAGTTGAACACATACCGAAGCAGCAGTCGGTCGTGTCAGGCGTGGTAAACTTCCGTTAAATTAGCAGGCGCAATTTAGCTCCATTTTAACATATTAGCCATAGTCTCGGGGCCAGAGTTAATGTTCATTCGTGTGTCAAACAGCCGCAACGAATTAAAGAGTTCCAGTCATCGTCTTCTATTAAGGTAAGAAAAAGTTTAGTAACTTAACAGTGTCGAGTAGGCAGTTAAGTTCAAAATAGAGATGAAATCGTCTCAAAAGCCAAGTCTTGCTGCTCGATATACCATCTGTAAAGTGGCTTGTTTTCACATTGATAATCTCAAGCACGACGATTTATTGCAAATTATTCATTAACACAAGTCCAGTCATGGGCGTACCTAGGAATAATTTTCGGAGGTGGTTTTGAACTTTCATCTTGCGTAAATGTTTCAATGTCATCTGTGTTTGATGTCTCTAAATTTAATATTAACATACTTTATTAACATTTTTGTTGTTTTCGTAGTATATTATACCTTTTTAAATGTAAAATATAATACATAGATAAGGGACCTGATATTTCGGAGGGGGTTTGAACCCCTAAAACCACCCCTCTAGGTACGCCTATTTCCAGAATACTATCACTGCTACCAAAAACAGCAGCTTCCTTAAAATCAAAAGAATCCGACATCAGCGACCATGTGAGAGTATGAATCAAGTTTGGTACTAATGAGTCATTATGTGTGCTGTGAATAAATAGAAAACAACATTGCATCTCAGCAAATACCTCATTTGTGCACTACACAATCGAGTTAGTACTATATAATGCACACGTGCGCGCAAGCACACACACACACACGCTCTCTCTCTCTCTCTCTCTCTCTCTCTCTCTCTATATATATATATATATATATATATATATATATATATATATATATGTGTGTGTGTGTGTGTGTATGTGTGTGTAGGTAATAATATCACAAACATATTAAGTGACACACAACTTCAGAATAAAAAATAATAAAAATATGGTTTATTGAAAAAATAACGACCAATCATGAAAATATAATATTTTTACTGGTTGAAGATAACCCCACAGACATTTATGCTACCGCAAGAACAAAATAATTCACATACAATATATTTGTGGTTTACTATAAGTTTTCCCCAGATGAAATATGCTCCATTTTGTTTATGTACCCCGACTTTGGTGTTTGGCGTAATACGTTCCAGTATAATCGATACATGTCCATGTTTACAGTATGCGAAACATCTTCAGTACCTGTTCGTCGATTTTCAATGTTAACTTTACACATTATGTGGTAACGTGTTGAAAAAATTCGTTTGGTTTATTTGCACTGTTACTAAAATAATTTTGTAAACATTTTCCTAATAAATGCTTTACAAACGTACAAAAAATGTTTAACACAGTTCGAAAAACTGCAGCCGGTTAAATTTCCTCCGAGGTCTCTGCATCGTTTCGCACCACTCAGCCACGCGTCTGATTACTTTAATTACTTGGGGTAACGAAGTTATCGACTCGAACCGTCGACTGCTTTACGCGGTCCATTGTTCACAAGCGTCGGGGCTCACCAGTCTGGTATCCCTCTTTGTTGTCGGTTAAATACAAGACACTGCTTTAGACAGCCTTAGTCATATTTAATTGAATTTACGGTGTTGATTTCCCACTAATTTCCGTCACATTCTCGGATCCACTCTTGTGAAGGCCATCTCTGCTTACAGAAATGTGCTAAATTAAAAAAAAAAAAAACTAATTATAGGATGCTTTAAATCGGCGGCTGTGCGGTCATTATACTTAGTATATAGTATTTTATAAGTTTATCCTAGTATTTCATACTCTTTATTAAATATTAATCTACGTATCCTTATAAATACATAATTCTGTCTGTTTGTAACATACTTGATATAGGCGGTTCGGGATAAAGTGAGCACTCAATAAAGCCCTGATAAAGTTCTATTTTCAGCCAATTTGTATCGTTCCGCGCGTAATGGCTAACGACGGGAAATGTCTAACCTGTCTGGACACGTCACTTGATGTTTGCGCGTGTAAGATAAATTGTGCAGTCGGTAGGAATCTATACAGCTTGATTAAAAAAGTTTGTTAATTATATAAAATACAATAATGTCCATTTTAGTTTATTTTGTTTCGGCATGGTTGTACCTAATTAGGAAATTACACGGAACTATATTGCGTCATTTCGCTGCCAACCATACAAGCAGTACGGCAACTGTAGTTAATGCTGAATTATATGCAGTAATGGCTAGTGATATTTTTCAAAGGTTAAATTTCTAGTGCTCACTTTATCCTGAATGACCTGTACCATTCCATTGATCCGAGCCGGCCTTCGTACCGTAGCCGGTTAGGCATCGGTCTACGGTGCGAGAGGTCCTGGGTTAGAATCCCGGCTTCGGCATGGCTGTTGTGTTACCCTTCCCCTCACTTCACCCACATCGGCTCTGAATACCTCGTTGTTAAACAGCTGTAAAACCCTCTCACCTAACCTAGACTCATCCGATAGCGAAGAAACTTTGGTGAGATGTGCGTGCACCAGCCAAAGTTTCTGACAAACAAATCGTTGCACGTAAAGGGTGGGAGCAGAATAGGGTACCCAAAGAAATTGCGAAAAAACTGAATTGAAAATGTTTTTGAAACAATCATTAATCACCCTTAACATTCTTTTGAACCATTAATAACTAAAAATTAACGTAGAAAAATATAACTAATGTACCTTGATTCGTTCACTTTAATATTATTATTATCAGTGTTAACATCAGCAATGGCATTTGAAGTGTCGAAAAGTTTATACAAAAAATTGTATCAAGTTATTCTTTATAAAAAATTTAATTTTGAAAATATATTGGAAATACAAATACATGGTAGTATACGAATTACTTAAGATAATTTTGAGTACTACCACTGAACTCTGCACAGCTCAAAGATGCGTTAAAATGAAAGATGCGCCAACAAAGATGCGGGCAACAGATAGTTATAAAACATAAATTTACACTATTAGAGACGGGAATATTTCGCGTGTTCACTGACCTATAAGCTAGCCTCCAAGCTTATGCTCAAGCTGAAAACAGTTGCTCGAACGCTGCTCATAGACGTTACAATAAACACCCTATGATTGTACCTGAATATAGTTGCTGTTTTATGATTGTGTCAGCGGCCTCCTTGAATACTTCAGTTAAGTCAAGTGCCAATTTAAAAGTGGCGTGGATTTTTTATTATTTGGCGTCTAGCTTATGTGCAAAATGAAAAGCAAATATTTCAGGACACTTTGTTTTACATAAATATAGCATACGTATAATTAAATAAATATCGTAGTGTAAAAATTACATTAATTTTTAAAATATTAATTTATTGGATATTTAACGTGTTCTCAAACAGTACAAGGGTTTGACACAGTGTACGGGAGAATGGTGAGGTAGTCGACCATAGGTGTAACCGTCTCTAGCAGATTCGGCAACCTTGCCAAGTATTGTCACTTTAATAACGCTTTCAGCTCTCTAACGAAAATGACGTTCCCTTCGGTGAACCAAGGAAAGGCATTGCCGTTGGAGGGACCAAAGCCACAGAATATTTAGGAATACAGAAGTGAAATAGCTGGTAGGACAGCAAACTCATAAAAACACGCCAGAAAATTGGCAGCAGCATGGCGGAAACGCCTACGCCAATCAGCGTAAAGCGGCTGCACTGCTAGCCGGCAGCCAGGCCAATAAGAAACCTGCCGCAATATGCAGTAGCCAAACAGACACGGGGCTGGCATCAACAGCTCTGGGCAGCCAATAAGTGTGAAGTTCGCCCGTATCAAATGAGCCTCCGTGTCATTTCACGCCTGTGTCAAAGCACTATCAAAACGAACCTTCTTGACGGTTGTCGCATCAAAGGCGGGATGATTATAATAGAGCCGGTTATGCCAGGACCTGTATTAAGGGCGCAGCCTACCCGCGCGTGAGAGGCTCAAAAGCGACGGAGCAGTAAGGTCGACCTTGAAGCGCGCATCAAATGCTGCGCCGCCTCAACGAGCCAAGCGCTGAACTAGCGTGCAAGCTTCCCGCCGAACGGTTTTTACTATGGGACACTAAGCGGTGACCATATAATTTTATTGATGGAAAGTCTGCAACTAAGTTTAGTGCAGGTCGCAATATGAGTTTTACATACATATATTCAGTACATTTTGAAGTACGGAAATCCGAAAAGGCCATTGTTAGCCATGTTGGAGGACTTAGAAACAGTGTTTTTTTGTTTTGTTTTAAATAAACGTTGCGTCTTAAAAATGAGGTTCCGACCTTGTCTGACGTTTGTTTTCTTTTAGTGCATTGGCACATTGGGCACAGGGGAATATTTTCGTAGAAAAACCCTGTTTACGAACATACTGTAACGAATTTGTAGCGTGGGGTAGCGGCTACCTTAAGGTTGTTCAAGTGGGGAAAAAACATAATTTTATATTTGTATGAAATAGTGTTAGTTTTGTACACATTACTTGAGAGTACATATACCTCTAACGGAAAAAAATTAGCTCATCTAGTTTTCCCGTAATGGCACTTCAAAGTCAAAATTTGCTTATTTTTACTTCATACAAAACTTGAAAACCAGTTAACATAAAGAAATGAAAAAAATCATATCAAAACTACGCG
>PNEQ01063289.1:49475-105475 GCA_003012365.1 Medauroidea extradentata
ACACAGAAATATTTTATAATGTGTTTGTATATGCTTCAAGCCGTAGACGGTGACGTGTAGTTTTGATGAGATTTTTTCCATTTCATTATATTTACTGGTTTTCAAGTTTTGTATGAAGTAAAAATATGCAAATTTTGACTTTGAAGTGACATTACGGGTAAACTAGATGAGCTAATTTTTTTCCGTTAGATGTTAATGTTCTCTGAAGTAATGTCTACAAAACTAACACTATTTTATACAAATATAAAATTATGAATTTTTCCCCACTTGAACGCCCTTAAGGAACCATATCATCATTAACCTGGACAGATTTTCGGTAGACCTGGAACATCGTAGTAATCATGGCCGGGAATCGAACCCAGGATTTCTGGAATGCTAGGCGAATGTTTTACTACTATTCCTCACCGCTCGCAAAGGAAGATAATTTTTATTGCAAACATGATAAATTGTGGAGATTCTGCTTTTATTATTTGTATACATAGCAGGATGACTTAAGGCGCAGTGTGTTAGTTTTGCGTGTTGACAATTCATACGTAAATTTAATATAGTGGGAGTTATGCTACCCTGAAAACGGTATTAGGAATCGAATTTCCTTAAACACAAATGCTTGATATTTGCAACGAAACTCTGCATAGGTTATAAATAATAAAAACTTTAGTACGTTTTTATTTAAAGAAATGTAGTTTTCCAGATTATTTGCAGGGTAGCATTACTCGTACTACATTACTTTACGGACAGTGTTTAATACGCATATTTTAAACTGACGTTTTAGTGAAAAAATATTTATAATATTTAATAGGTAATTCCTTTCTTGGCAATGCTCCTATGAATGCACATTTTTACTATCTTCAAATTTTAAACAGCAAACATATTTTCTAAATGTAAGTATGTGTTTAATAAGGTTCATATTATAATTAGCTGTGAAAAATTTTATTTATGTCGGTGGGTTGTTACTAACCAAGGACATGAGTCTAGAGATGATGAAATTTCGCGAATTCAATTACCTGCATGCTAGAATTAAATATACTATGCACACTCAAGCCCTGTCTATTCGATAATTGTCTGCTGTTCCACTGACTGGCAGCTAGTGGACAAATGGTCGGGATTTGAGTATGCATAGGATATTTGATTCTTACATGCAGGTCATTGTATTCGCGAAATTTCACCATCTCTAGACATGACACAAAATCTTGAAAGTTTGACTTCAGTATTTCATTACTAGAGACAGAGAAAATTCACTGTTTCACTTACCTGTGCGCTAGTCTCCAAGAATATCCTTATGCATTCAAGCAGACAACTGCTCATTAGCTGCTCGCTGAGAAATTGATACTACACGATTGGGTCTGCATTGAGTTGCTTCTTTATAATTGGCTCAATGCCCTCGTGGATGGGTGTCGAATAAGACAAGGATTAAATGCGAAAATGAAACGAAAAATTATAGTTACTTGAATAAAAGTGTGTTCTTAAAATTTTACGCGAATATTTCATGTCCCTAGTCATTATGTCATAACTTTTGGCGGAATGAGCGAGAAAGAGTGACAGAGACACACACACAGAGAGAGAGAGAGAGAGCACTGAAAACTGCAAATATACCTGGGGTCACAATGTTCTCCAAATACTGTAACTGGTTGCATAATTACTCATGGAAAACGATTATTTGTAGAGACCTGGAAATTTCACGAATTCATTTGAGGATATGTTAGATTTTAAATTCCAGTGAGTAATTACTCCCGCTATTGGGTCATTGTTTACTTAACTCGCCCTCGACGATAGCTCCTATAGTGAACCTACATAAAACTATTCACCGACTCCAGCGCTACCTTGTCACATTTAGGACTGGTCGCTCAATGCACTGTTAACAAATTCCGTAAATTCACAGAACTATTTTCAGAAAAGTACTGTAACTTTACGGAAGTGGCTTCCGTAATTTTTGTTTACGAAAATTCGTCCGTATTGCCAGTTTACGGATGTTTGACCGTAACATTCCATAAATTAATGGAAATATGTTAATACAATTTTAAATCATATAGTTTTGTGTTTCTTTAACAAATGCTGGTATTAATTATCACTAAGACTCCTAAAGTTAATGTGCATGTGCGGAACGAAGAGAAGACAAGACAAGCTAAGATAATACAAGTGAAGCACTGCTTCCTGGTTGTCCACACTTTGCCACGAAGAGAAGAGATGCGGAGCGACGAGGAATACGGCCAAGGAATCGTATCGCGCATGAACAAAGGGCCTAACAGCCCAGTAAGTGACTGAAGTGTTCCGAGGAGGCCACACACATCTTATATTCTCCTAGCTTCACCTATCCTGCAGTGGGCGGCCACACGTCACTACATGGAACTTATCACAGTTGAAAAAAAATATCGCACTTCTTCTCTGGGCTTCGCACCAGCGGGCATGCATTTTTAAAGTTATTTATTTCTATAGAGTAAAATCTTTTTCTAATAATGGTACTGATAAAGTTCTGTAAATTTAGGATGTCAAAAACAAAACTTGTCTCATATAAAGTTGATTTCTTATTACTGCACGGAACTCGCTTATCGACTATCTTGTCACTGTGGTACAATGGTTAGAGTGTCTGCCTGGGAATCATAAGATCGTGGGTTCGAGTCCCGGAAATTTCGTGAAATTTTTCAGCTTACTGAATGGTGTGTCAAAATACCGATAAAAATGGCAAATAGGTGTATGTCGTTTTTCTGTAAAATGGAGTGCCACCAATTTAAAGAAATATAATTCTTGTGAGGAAAACTGATTGATTGTCCGTAATTTTACGAAGGTTTTCGTTATCAAGCAAAACTGAGAGTCCGTTAGCTTACGAAGATTTCTGGATAATTTTTGCCTGTATTTCTCCGTTATTTTCACGGAAATTTTATCTAACACTTTGGGAGAGCAAACAATGAACAACTAGCTGCGAACAGTTTGTACACATGACTGTTTAGTCTATTTAACTAGTCACTCAATATGCGAAATTTCCGGGTCTCATTTAAATTGACATAGTTAATCTGAGGGCAGACGTTTAACGAATGACGTGCAGTGACGTACCAGACGTATCGACAACCCAGTCAGGTGTAGACACACGTAAAACGTAAAAAGAACTTAATAAATATAGCAGTCAAAATTTCCCTCAATATGTCAATATCTCTAAACACAGGATGAATACATACTTTTATCAAATTGAAGTTCGCACAAGTTGAGCAGTATTCTGTACAACTATACAGGATGAATCAGGACTGTGTGAGATAATTTTTCATGCCGGTAGATTAAGGGCGCGTTCTACCGCAATTTTGATCTTCATTGTTTTATTTTTTGTTTGTACTACATATTTTTTTTTCTTATTTAAGACACAAAATGTGACTGAATTTTGCTCTTATGAAATTTTTTTATCTCTCATAGTTTTCGCGTAATTGCTTGTTAAAGTCATGTTTTGCATGTTTCCGTTTTAACGACTACACTAAAACCAACTAATATACCAAACTGAAAAAAATCACAATGGATAAAGACATTGCAGGCTACAATGACATGCCCATAAAATTAAAGAATAAAACATATTTGAATTAAAAAAAAATGCTGAAACTGAAAATAAAAGTTTTGAAAACGCAATATATTTTTTAAAATACAAACCATTTTTATTTTTTCATTTTTTGAGCATCCCATTGTAGCCTGCAATGTCTTTATCCACTGTGATTTTTTTCAGTTTGGTATATCTGTTGGTTTTAGTGTGGTCGTTAAAACGGAAACATGCAAAACATGACTTTAACAAACCATTACGCGAAAACTATGAGAGATAAAAAAAATTTCATAAGAGCCAAATTTAGTAAAATTTTGTGTCTAAAATAATTAAAAAAATGTGTAGTACAAATAAAAAATAAAATTTCGATGATGATGAAAATTTCGAAAACCGGGTTTGAGATTGTAAGTAAAGTGAATACGGCTGGAGAATGATATCCTGAAAATAGTCTCTGAAAATTAACTTTGTCTCAAATTGTTCTGACACTATTCCGAGCGACGTTGCTTGCCTACCAGAAATATTTTATTTTTATTTAAATTATTTGATGTTAACCCTCAGCATCTTGAGATTCTGCTCGCTAATCACAGGCGTGTCTTGGTAAACATTGTTTTAATTGGCACAGTCAAATAAATGATGTCTCAGCACATGGGCACGATGCTGACATGCCCATGAGTAGGACCATGAATATTTCGCGAAAATAATTATGTCCCAGGTTGTTTCGATGCTCACGTGCGCATCTGAAGCTCTGTTTCCTGACTATGGTCAGCGTGTCTTTGTGCAGACGAGTCGCTTATATGACTGCACCAATTGGAAGATGATTACTGCTACGTCATACTTCTGTGATTAGCGGGTACAACCACAAGACGTTGAGAATTTAAAATATCCTCTAACTGATCACGAAGCACGGCTACAGGTGGACATGTAACGCATTGAAGAAGGTTGGGGCAAAAGGTTTTCACTAAATATCTGTTACTCTAGCAATTACTAGAGACTAAAGTGATTCATTGGTTAATCGCTAAGTAATCTAGCCACTAATAAAACATACGTACCCGGGAAAGGTCTAGTTAACTAGTTCAAAAACCTGCATTAAGAATTAATTATTCTCTAGTCGCGTCTATTCGTTCATTGCCTGCTTTTTCATTGATTAGAATTTAATTAACAAATGACTGGGGCTTGAGTATACACAGGAAAGTGAATTCTTATATGCTGGCCATGAACTCTTTCAATTTCCTGTCACTGAAAATAGCACTCAAGCAGATAATAGTGGCTCATTGGCTGCTCACTATGGCATTGATACTTCATGATTGGGTCTACATTTAGTTGCGGCTCGTGCCTGCACGGATGTGCAAAATAAGTCAAGGATCAATTGTGAAAGTTGCACAAACTTCAAATTTGTTTGATTCTTAAGTTGTGCACCGTCCTTACTCACTTAATAGAATATTAAAGTTCCCTCACCATAGTACTCGTCGCTCATGTATATGTCGTTGATGAGCTTGGGGTAGAAGCGCAGCAGCCGCTTGGCAATGTCGGCGTGGATAGAAGTGGCGTTCAACAGGCAGAGGTGAAGTATCGTCTCTCCGACAGCTCCTCGCTCGTTCAGGTCCCAGCATACTTCGCGGCACAGGCTCGGGTCTGGCAATACCATCGTGACATTAGTGCATTCCTCTTTTGTACATATCCTACCAAACAGGCCTGTATACATTAGAGTAACATTATGGGCACAGTCTCTGGCCTGTCAATACTAATGTGGCATCAGTGTATTCCTCTTTTGTACGTATCCTACCGTGCAGGCCTGTACACACTAGAGAAACATAAGGTGCACAGGCTCGGGTCTGGCAATACCAACGTGACATTAGAGCATTCCTCTTTTGTACATGTCCTACCAAACAGGCCTGTATACATTAGAGTAACATTATGGGCACAGTCTCTGGCCTGTCAATACTAATGTGGCATCAGTGTATTCCTCTTTTGTACGTATCCTACCGTGCAGGCCTGTACACACTAGAGAAACATAAGGTGCACAGGCTCGGGTCTGTCAATACTAATGTGAACAGAATACGTATATATTATATAGTAATAAGAAACATATAACTTATATGTATACACTTGCATATACTAAGCTTTCTTAATACTATGCTTGCAGAAATAAATAAATATATTTATACTACTTAAGTGTATTCCTTTCACAAGTGTATCTTAACTTTTTTTATCTGATGGTTAAGTGTTAATGGAAAAAATTAACTGGTTGGAAACCTTCCTTCGTGTACATAAATATACTGAAGATTAGTTGATTGCTCGAACAAAGATGAGAAAATAATAGTCCAGCCAGGGGTTCGAACCTGGACCATTAGGTTAAAATTAAAGGTACGTGAAAATCGCAATTTGCGATAAATGCTAAATATATGCGACATTTTGAGTTATTTGTAAAAATCTGTGAAATTACGACTTATTTGCAAAAAAAAAAACCCTCTCTTTTGATAGGCTTCAAAGAGGTGTGCATAATTGGGACAAACCATACGCATTCACTATTTAATTTCACAGAAATTATTATAAACAAGCATTTATATAGCAATTACATGTTTATACTGTGGTTACGTAAACAAAAATAAATACTCCATGTTAACATACGTCTGTACACATTTTTCGAAGTTCACTGTTTACAGCATAGCGGCATTAAATTACAACGGGTCGTAAAATAACTTCGTGAACGGCGTAACGGGAAGTGTAGCAGAACTATCTCTCATTTCGCCTCTTGCGCTTCCTTAAACACTTCTTTTCATGCTCTGTCTTCCTCTCAATGTTACGATTACAAGCACTCGCAAAGCCGCAAGTGTTTCGCTTTACTTGTTTACGTTTGCTGCGCACTCGTGTTACCTGTAAACAGTGTAGATGCTGAGAGGTTTTTCAGCAACTATAACCTTGTATTTTCAGACACAAGAACAGTGCTGAAAGAAGAAAACTTGGATACCTGTTCAATGCTAAAATTTAATCAGTGAACCATTTTATTTGTTTCTTATAAAAAAACATTGTCTTGTTTCTTGCACGTTTGATAAGTTTTGTAAGTATGTTTTTATAGTAAATTAACTTTTTCTATATTTTCTAAATTTTTCATTAGATATGCTACAAAATGCTACAAAGCTCTTTTCAAAATACTACAAAATGCAACAAAACCAATGTGAAAATGCTACAAAATAATTTTCAAATTGCTATTTTCACGTACCTCTAGATAAAATCCAAACGCTCTACTACTGAGCTACCAGGACAATAGGGGTTATTAGGTGTACTGATTTTTGAATATAATAAGAGATATAGTTTTTCGCTCACTTTGCTACTTATTAGTGTATACACGGGAGATTGAGCTGAGAGTAGTTTAACCTGCTTATTTTAGGTTAGTACAAACCGAACTATGATTAGATTATGACTGGTAGAATCTTCGAGCATATAAATTAAAGGGTGTTCGGGGGCTGAACTAATAACAAAATGTTTCCTCGCACCATACACTGAGCGTTTTACTGACTACATTGATATTAGTGGCTATGTTTAGTCTCGTAACTTTAGTTATTTAAGCAAAAGTTGAACTTGATTAGGTATGCATAGGGTAGAAAAAAGAGTTTCATTTATATGTGAGGTGTTGTTACTGTAGGACTTGGCATATATTTAGATATTTTTTTATTAGTTACCTTTAAGTTTAACTAAAATTATATATGAAAAGAGCGAGAATGACATATTAGTGGTGAGATGGAAAGATGTGAAGTAGCTTGACTGTAACTCCTAACAGGTGACTCCTACAAACTGACTGCTACAAACTGACTGCTACAAACTGACTCCTACAAACTGACTGCTACAAACTGACCCCTACAAACTGACCCCTACAAACTGACTCCTACAAACGGACATTAAGCAGAGTAAACTTGACATAGATTAGTTTTGAAAACACTGTTCTGCATGTAAATTCTTTCCGAGGTACGAACGGTCCTATCAAATACGGATGGTAAAAAATTCTAGTTTTTAAAATTGTTAGTAAAATCCAGCTTGTTGTGTTACATAGATAATGATGTCTGTCATTGTGAATCATTATGTAGCATTGTGCGTGGAAAACTTGAAGTTAGTAACTGTTAGCACACCGTCAGCTCGCGCCCTACTGAATCTGGGTTCGATGGGACGCTTACCTATATTCACTTTTCTAGCAAACTTTTGGCTCATCTTTTCGAATGTGCTTTTTATGAACTCTTGTAATTTAGGGTGGTATGAACTATGATGGACTCGATAATTAATGTGCAAGGTAAAATGGATCACAATTATATTTAAATAGAACACACTACTGAAGAATCTTCGTACGTTTGTGGTTAAACTGTAATACTTGTTTCTACATGTAATTAGTTTTTTGAATGTAGGTTATGTTCCTGACTACGATATGTAGGGTAGAAAGGAGGGGTCGTGTATAGTTAAGACGACTAAAGTAGAAATGATTGTTCTGCATATTTCTTATACACTGTTGGTTAATGTAAGTGGGTTAATATATAATATTAACCGGTACCGTATTAACAACATTGCAGGAAAGCAATCAGGATGATGAACGTACAACTATATGACATTTATTAAACTGGATGAATAAGAGATGGTTGTGTAAGGTTCAATGCGACGTAACTTTCCTATGACAACAACTCACTTCAGAAATAAAAATTGAACAGGATATGGTCGATATTTCTTGTAACTAGGGGGAATGGTAGCAGTGAAGCAGAATTTTATCTACATCAGTGAATAAGTTATGACGTGATGTGAGCTCGTGTCGAACAACTTCGACTAGCACTGCGGTAGCTTTACCTCCGTTGGCGACATATTCGCTGGTGATTACTACTACTACTGCCATGACAATGACTGTGACGGCGCATGAGACTTCCTTGTCAAAACTGGCAATATATGTGACTGGGTCAACGAAGCGTGTATGATGCCTATGTAACGAGGCCTCAGTGTTATATGTAAATAAAATGTGATAATTGGGGAAACAAGAGATTTATTTAGCTTGGAAGTTTGACGAAAATAATTATTACGATTTAACTACTTTTTCGTGAAAAAAAAGTAAAGACAGGATAGAAAATAGTAATGTATGAAACTGAAAGAGCTTATCTGGTATGGAAGCCTACCAATGATATGAGATTTGATGATGCTATTTGCATGGCTGCGAGATGTGTATATGTAACTGTTCGCTAACAGAGAGAAAGTCATATCTGCGTATATGTATTGTAGAAGAGTGTGATGAACAGTTCGGACAGGCTCTGACAGGAACGTCGGAGAGTGAAGTTAGCGTTTAAAAGGGTGGAGGGGAATTGGGTGAGGGGGTGGTAGTGTAGGTGCGAGGGTGTTGGGGTGGTGTATTTAGCGTAAGTAGTATGAATATGGAATTATATGTCAGTTTATTCGATGGAGTGGTGTTGTTCGGATGGTGTACGCCATGTTTGAAAGTAGTCGAAGAGTCTTGTATATGTACGTATCCAGAATAATTTATTATTTTTTGAACGAATGATTAATTTTATCGGAAATTGAAAGAAGTGTAGCTAAGTTTGTAGGAGAATGTGTAGTCGATGGAGTTCTGTAGGAAATAATGTCCGTGTGGTTATAATAAAAATATCAACAAAAAAAGTGTTAATAATGTACTGATTGATTTTATTGGCAATAGATCAGTTATAGCTTAGAAGGAAGTCATGTTTAAGTAGTTAATGACATTTAGTGAAGATCTAAAAATATTTTAACAATAATTTAATTTTAAAAAATATCGATTAATTTTGAAATTGATGATCTTTATGTAGTCTCAATCGATGGTCATTACTTCTCAGGGTCATCTAGCTGCTATGTGAAGAGATATAGGGCAAGCTGGTTTAGTGAGAATTATAAACGAAATATTGTTTAGACGATGGATAAGAAGGTGGTGTTAAGGTATAGAAAAGGGAGTGGGAATGCTTCACGTAACTAACAGCTGATTAAAATACTTGTTGCGTAGTGTAGGGGAGCAGAAGGGATAATAGGGGGGTACGGATACTTTATATATATGTACATGTGAATAGTGGTGGGGAGAGTCAGTGTGTCGATGGAGCTCGTTCAGATAACACATGTCGGTGATTATTTAAATATTTTTATATAAACGTTTATTATTAAAAAGGTTTAATATAAAAATTATTATATTTTATTTATTAAATACGTGCGGGGTTCGGATGGAATGCGAAATCGAAAATGTTTCGGAAAACTCTGAAGAAACCTCAAGTTGCCGCCGGAAACAAGACGGCGTCCGGAAACATCATGTAAGTAAAATTTTTTTTCGGAATTTTACTGGAACTTTTGAAATTTTACGAAATGTTTGCAATTTTTAAATTTTATAGATTTTTAAATTTTTAAAATTTGTTTTTATTTTTGAAATTTTGGAAAATGTTTGTAATTTGACACTTGGTGACAATGGCGACAAGGTCAAGGTCAGGTTAAAGGTCAAGTACATCCAACATGGCGGCCGGGGCGTTGACGTCACAACATGGCAGAATAATCCTCACTCGACCGAAAATCCTGACACCGGTTCCTATGCCAAAACTGCCATTACCATAATACTGACAGTGCATTATTCGGCAAAACATTTTTTGATTTATGTTTGTTTAAAGCATTACGTTAAAATTTTTAGAATTTTTTTGCATCCGTGTAAAAAACTGCCTACCATGGCCTTAATCCTCCTCTGAAATACATTCTGAGATGTCTAATTTTATAGTTAACAAGTCAAATGACATATGCTTCGAAACAGTTAAGATATTCTTAGATTCAGCGCCAATCTGCTGTGTCGACGGAAATAAATTTCTTTCAGCCGGCTCGCTTGTGATGTCAACTGATAATACAGGTTATGCTAACAAATAAAACTGCATACCAGGGGAAAGCTTAAAAAAAATACTTTTTTTGCACTTCTTATAACACTACTTGAAATATTTTCGTTTGTCTAGCTAAAGTCTAACATGTTACATTATTTTAAAACATTTGAATTTATATTTAAAACTTAAATACATTATAAGTTAGTTCTTAACAACAATGTGTCAGCACAGTTTTGGGACATAGGGTAAACTGTTCATATACAGTGATATGCCTAATCATTGTGACAAACCACGTTGCGGGATTCAGAAATTGGGAAGACTCTAAATACCGAGTCTACTATGTTACCAACAAAGAGCAGGCACGTATAGTTTTGGCAATAAGTAACCAACGTACTGCATATACGATCACAATTAAAATTATTTGCATATTTATTGTACTGAAGTTTGAAGACTTAGGTTTACCCTATAATGGCTGTAATAGCTCTAAAATTTTGAATTAAATTATGCTTCCAGGCCTGATGGACCTTGTACTGACGCGGAACTATGAAAATTCTTGTATCTCTCGCTTTCTTTCCCCTTAGATTTTGTAAATTTTATTGACACAGTAGCGCTTTATCTGTTACGAATGAGCAGTTTCATTGTTGTCGACATTTTTTGTGTCTTGAGTGTACATAAGAGGACAACAGATTGCTTCTGAAAAATTTCCTATATTAGGGTTACAACGCAACAAAGTAGGCTTTCTAATCCACTTTGCTTCCACGGCGACCGTCGTTCACTGCTCTCAAGTGTGCGGAAAGAAGAGTTCCCAGAACGCTGTTGTTTTGGAACGGTCAAGTACTTCTGAAATCGGATTTAAAAATTTCCATTCTCAGAAGCTACGCAGTCAGTGAAACATTTCGGTGGACCAGCAGTCACCATGTTTGATTTATAACATAATTCTATTACATTTGTTTTCGACATATATTTACACATTTGACATGAATATGCCGTGTAATATGTGGTGCACAGTTCATTTAGATTGAACAGTTTCGTTAATTATTCTTATGTGGTCGCGGAAATTTGAATGAAAAGAAAATTTTTCTTTACAATCCCCCGAGCAAGGTTAAGAAAACGATACTTTTAGAGTTATATTAACATAAAACTTTCTGCTATGTCGAATTTAAGGTCAGTCATGTAATTGCCAAACATATGTATAAAATAAATTGAATATAAAAATACTCAGATAACACTAGAAGAATAAAACCAAAAGACAACGAAAATTCTACATTAAGATTCAATACCACAGATTTGACAGGTGACTCAATAGTGAATATTTTTAGATACGGAACTAATGCTAAGAAATAGATTTTCGCAGCAGTAAAACACATATCACAGTAAAACATAGGCCTACAGCCGTGGCAACAACATTTACCGTAAGTAAAGGCAATTGTTAAGTGTGCCAACCAAAAGTTTCGATACGATACATAAATTACAACGAATAAGTAATTTTTCTTTACGTTGAACATAAGTTCCTCAAACGTATTAATCATGAAAAACCACGTGACACCTGGAATGTGCATTCATGACCAGTAGTTTTCTATCTCAGAATATTCAGGATCCTCCATCATGCGAATAGTAACGAACTAATGCATTACAAAGAAGCTAGTAATGTTTTATTATTGTTAGTACAGAAAGAGTAAATTTTAACACTGCACTTCATGTGACAAAATAATTTGTTGGCTGAACAAAAAACAATAGCAACAAATACGGCTATGTGTATTTACCCAGGAGGAAACATTATGACGGTGCAAAGGGGGAGTAGAGCAGAAAAGTAGTGTGTTATATGGTTAACCAGAAAATGTTGACTTTGTAACTATACGACAAGGTAACGGATAAATAAAACATTTGAAAGTAGAATACGAGGACACTTCAGTTGTAAAAAATAAATTAAACCCAGGTAATCATCAAGAGAAAAACACATCCCACACGTCCCAGTATATGGAGAAAATAAAAACAAAACTTTTCTTTTACAGCGACAGTAAATGTAAATCAAAACTAATAATTATCTTTAGCTATAGAACTGAGACTTCACTTCTCAAATTTTTGCTAGTAGCAATTTCTGTTAATATAATCCTCAAGCTCTCTTCCGTGCAGAAATATAATGAATTTTCTTTCAAATTGCAAGAATACAAATGTTTCAAAATACATTAAAATGTTATTTTCACTAAAACATAATATTTGGTTTGAGACGAAATTTTTTTACAGCAAACTATGCCCAGTAGACACGTGAAACGAATTAACGGCATATTTCTCCTTTTAGTTAAATTAAGTATTGTGTGTACAAAATAAGTGTTTTGCACTATACTCTATCCATTCTAAGGTTACAGCTAATTCATTCGAGTGAATGAGAGTAAAATGTTTGCACAACATAGATTACATTTGAAATATTGAAAAAGTACACAGTAACTGCGTTACGGCACAGCCACAATGTGCGGAATCAAGATATAATTCAATTGCTTTAATTTATGTCGTTAGCAATTTTTATTTCTGCGGCAACCTTAGAGTGGACAGAGTTAGCAATTTTTATTTCTGCGGCAACCTTAGAGTGGACAGAGTATAGTTAAGCATTATAAAAATCTACCATAATAAATGTGCATACATAAACAAGGACATTAGGACATAAAGGGAAATGGTAAAAATATTATGTCAGTAACCATCCCATTGATATCTTGGAGGGAGTCAAAAATGAGATCATGAAATCAGGATGGCTAGACCTAGAATCAAACTCAGGCTTTCCTGAAAGCAAAACTGTTAAAATCTTCCTCAAATGTTTAGGAAGTTATTATCCCAGACGCAGTATGGGACAGTTACCATACATCCGTCTTGTAAATATACAAACCTTTACACTTGTTACAATACAAGTTGGTAACTTCAGTATACCTTTGACTGTTTTTTAAAGAGGTTTAGGGGTGCTACCATGGATGTCTGAGAAACTATTCTATCATACCTACTTTTTTAGCACTACAGGTATATTTGCAATTATTTTTAGAGTGAAGTTAATTGTTTAAATAATGGACCAAACCACTTTTGCTATTAGATTTCTGAACTAGTAGACAACTAAAGCCCGCCGTATGAGGCATAATATTTCTTACAAAAATGTATGCGAGGTGTAGTACTTGCCTGGCTACAAACTTCTTCGCTTGAAACCTCGCTAGTTGCCAGCGGCCATGCGGTCTCGGCTACTAGATTAGCCTGACCGATTATGTCCTATTTTTGTTCATGGTTGCACTACTACATTTAAGCAGCGGCCAATCAGAAAGCACCAAAACAACAACACTTGAGCTATTTAAATTTTAGGCTTGTTTTTTTCTGAAACATGGAAGGAAATAAGTGGACGAAAGACTATCTGACTGTAAATAAGAAAAAGAAGTTCCAGCAATAATTACTTTGGAAGTCGGCAAAATATACACAAATACAAAGCATAGCCGTAATTTTCCTTACCCAAGTTCTTCAAAAAGCATGGAAAGGGTGCCTCGATTCTGATTCCGTCGTAACAGCAACTTCCTTGCCCACAAAGCCTTTTTTTTCCTCATTCCTTTCTGCATCTGAAGCAACGAGAAGCGTCACTGCGACAATTTTTCGTAGCTTGGACAGACTCATGCTGTGGAGAAAATTCTCTTTACAAAACAAGCAAGCCAGCCAGTATTGTGTGCAGCAGAAACTTATAACGCACCTAGTGTATCGGCTTGTAACCTACCTAGTAAAGAAACTAGTAAACATTCTAGTAAGCAGACTAGTAAGAAAGATTGTACCGTGTGCGGCGGGCTTTAGTTGAGTGTAAATCCTCGGAGACAATCCCAGTGACGCTATTTGAAGGTTTGGCGGGGTCTCGCAGATGAGCTATCTTGAATAGTAGGACGGAAAGTAACAGAAATTCCGGAAGTTAAGATTTGTCTATAATTTGAGTTGTTAAAGAACAAAACTGTTATAATTATTGCATGCTATCCCTGACGACACACACATTATATTGGTTCGAACATCTGAGTTTTAGTCGTCGACTTGAACTTTGTTAATGAAATGCCTCACTGTTTGGAAATTTTAACACGTAAAAACCGTAAATCGGGAATCTAAACCGAGCCCTCTAGAATGAGAATCCAGCGCCTTACAGTTGCACCATAACCGCAATTAACAATAACAAGTATCCACGTCGTTCTTAATACTGGAAAGGTGCAGTAGCCACAAGTTTAGCATGATAATACTAACGTTATCGTAAAATAAATGCACGGGCGAGTTCGAAAATTAAAGATGTGTTGGAAGTCATTTAAAATATAACGAAAACCGTTGCATGTATGCTTGGTACTGAAATGTTTGCAAGACTTCTAGACACGTGATTGACACACACACACACTAAATATGGCAACACTGCATGGTGATACTCCCCATCTTAGGTCCACGATCAGGTATTATTTCATGTATGTTAAGTCAAGTAAACATAGAATCAAGTTTGGACTGCTTAGGATTTTAACCTGGACTTAGGTTAATTCTACCACAGGTTAGAAAGATCAATGTTGTAAGTTTGGCACAGGGAAAATTTCTGCCACTTGAGCGCTGGTGTCGCTAGAGCACCAAACTGACCAATCACCGAGCTTTCCTGAATTTTAAGTTACATTAAGTTGGTAATTTAAAACCCGAAATTGGTTTATTTTCACTTCAAAATTAAAGTAAATGACTAATACAATTTCCAAATTTATTTAATTTTAATTTTACTACGGTTTCGTATTTATCTGGTCTCTTAGCGATTGAAGAGAAACTAGTGGCAGAAATTTTCCCTGTGCCAAGCTCTCCCATAAGAAAACGTATTTTCTCTCTAACCTGTAGTAGAATTAACCTTACCTGGACCCATAATTTGCAGGTCAGAACGGTAGTATTAAGATATCAGTGCAGCGCAAGAGGAGAGTATGTACAGTGCAATGTTGCCACATTGTAAAAGCAAAATATCATCGTACATCATTTTGCCACTAACATTTTCGTGTCCAATAATTTACATGGTGTGCTTATTAGGCGTTTGTTTCTGGACCTTCTGTATGTATGTGTATACATAAATAAATTAATAAATTTATCTTAAACATTACTTCGAAGAAATAGCATATTTAATTATCTTAATAAAAAGAAGGGGAAATGGTAGTGTTGTGGTCAGACTGTTCGCCTTCCACCACATACGTCTGGGTTGAATTCCCTATGAGGTGTGGTGGAAGTTGGCAATGGCTTACAGGTTTTCTCAGAGCGCTTCCGTTTCTTTCGCTCTGTCATTCTGCTGTCAACAATATATTTATTATATATAATTACAAAATGTAATGCCACACTGAAAATAAAATTTGAACGGCTTTTTACTTTGCGTGAATAGTATAGTTCTTGACAATGTTTTTTTTTTCTGTCAACGATCGAATTCGAAATTTAATTTATACTTGAAATTTTTCAACAAAAATTTGAACAACTTAATAGCGTTCACAAAAGTCACGATAATGTTATCTAGAGTTCAGGATTCCAGAGGTTTGTGTCGCGAATTATAAATGATTCAGTAGATTTCAAGCTAATTTTCTTTATGTCTGTGATATAATGCACTTTACTAATTTTTGCACTGCCATATGTGTGTGTGTGTGTGTGAGAGAGAGAGAGAGAGAGAGAGAGAGAGAGAGAGAGAGAGAGAGTCATTTATAATTTTTTGTTAGGAACAAAACTTAATACACATACCTCATTATAAGTACATTTTCATACATTTTTAATTAAAGGCATGTGTAACGAAATACATATTTTCTGTTTTTGTTTTGTTTCATCGGCACTCAGCTGTAACTCACCAAGCTTACTATCTTCTTCTGTCAGATCCTTGTTGATGTCGTAGTCTTCTGGATTCTCCATTGCTTTCAGTACAGGTAGCTGGAAACACAAACATTAATCTATTACAAATGACACCGTTTCTTTTAAAAGAAGATAGGGCACGCAATCCAATCGCTGCATTTTTAAAATCCAAACTGACATTTAAAACATTTTACTCTGCACGTAATGAGAACATTTTTCCCATCCCAGATCGTTTGAAATATGTAACCTATTATTCGTCGAAGAAATGAAGTATTACGTTTGTTGACTAGAAAGAGTCACTTGACGCACAAAATTAAATTAGGAAAAAACTGCACTCCTGCAAGATTTAGAATTAACTTTCTGGAATGTCGTTTAGTAACATGAGTGCAGTACATTCAAAGTAACTCGTCTGAATTAAGATAATCTGAAAAGAACATTGAAAATAGTCACAATACAGTCACTGTTATTTTTTACGTTTCAGGCTAATCAGTGCTATACTTTGGAAACTTTTGCTTTCAAGTAGATGGAAACACACAGTGAATATTATTATTGCAGTCATGTTGGCTTTAAGTGAGTGAAATTGATACAATGCATTGGTGTTTAGCGTGAGTAAAAATATGTGAAAAAAGTGTGTGACCACTTTTAATACAATCTGTTCGCGTGTTTGCGTTAACAATACGTTTTAACAATACGTATTCTATTGTGATAATTTTACAAAACACAGATGTTGCTCATATTCTAAATATCTCTCGGGAATTTAATGTGGAATATACTTACATACTAAACATGGTAAAAAAAATACGCACGCTGCTTATAAAATACGTTATTATTCTACAGAAGAATATATGCAAAATAAATATTTATGTACGAAGCATATAATATTCAAATAAATGTAAATAACACCAACGTATCACTTATTATACTATCTGAATTTTGTAACAGGATATATAATTAGCAATAGAGATCAAAATAAAACTAACTTAGATTTATGACACTGTTGTGTTGGTTAACGAATAAAACGCTTCTGTTTCGATGTTTCAATGGAAGTTAAAATGTAGCGAACCATAATAATCTGGAATACCTAGTAATCTGTACGCAATGAACTTCTGAAATGTTTTATGTATTGCTCTGTAAGCGTTTGCCTGATATATAAAAATTTTAATATCTATATCCAATGAGATATTTGTGTACAACATTTTCGTCAGAAATGTTGAAACTTGGGTGTTACATTGCTTATGAGGTGCATCGGAATGTAAGTGTCTTATAGTATTAAATTTTTACATGTATTTTTTTAAGGAGTTAAGAGATTATGTATTTACTGTAATACAAGACAAATAGCTTAATATTTTGGTATCTGGCAAGATTTGTCTCCGCTTAAACCTGGTTAATTTGCTCGATGCGGTGGCAGTTTACTACTTTACGGAAAGCTTTTAACTGTCCAGTAGTAAACAGTGAGTTACTTTGATTCCCTGTTAATAACGTGTGCCATTCTGACCAAATTATTATTCTCACGAACTTAATTAATTACCTAGTAACTTAATCACTTATAACTAATTACTTGCGAATTTTACCAAATGGACACCGAAACAACCACGTCCCATTTAATGGCACTGCCATTTAAAGCAGCTCCCGGTATTCGTCAGAAAGGCAAATTATTTCTTGTCTTTCAGAAAATAGAATAATAATAAATATATTTTTCCCAACAATACAAAAATGAGGTACATAGACTAAAGTTATTAAGGGCAACAATGTCGGTTCGTCTTTCGAATAGCTACTAATGGTGTGAAGTCCGTAAATAAAATACCACAGTACATTAATCTTCTTAATGGTTGTAATTTCTGAGTTTCTGGGCCCGTCTGTCTAGTATTACAATTTGTTTTATGTGTATGCTATGTATAGGCGGTTCGGGACAAAGTGAGCACTCAAAACCGCCCAGCTAAATTTAAATTTTCAGCTAATTGGTATCTTTCCACGCGTAACGTCTAAATACGGTACATGTCTAACCTTTCTGGACACGTCATTTGATTATTGCGCTTGTAAGATAAATTTTGCTGTCAGTATTTATCGATACAGTTTGATAAAAAAGTTTATTAATTATATAAAATACAATTACTATGATTTCGGTTGATTTTATTTCTGTGATATTGTAAATAAATAGGAATATACGCGGAACTATATTGCGTAATATCGCTACCAACCATACAAGCAGTGAGGCAACTATTGATGTTGAATTATTTGCAGTAACGGCTAGTGATATTTTTTCAAAGGTTAGAATTTTAGTTCTCACTTTATCCTGAACTAAGGTTAATTCTACTACAGGTTAGAAAGATCAATGTTATAAGTTTGGCACAGGGAATATTTCTGCCACTTGAGGGCTGGTATCGCTAGTGCACCAAACTGACAAATCACAGGGTTTTTCTGAATTTTAAGTTTCATAAAGTTGACAATTTAAAAGGCGAAATTGGTTTCTTTTCACTTGAAAATTAAATTAAATGACAAATATAATTTCCAAGTTCATTTAAATTTAATTTTAATATGGTTTCGTATTTATCTGGTCTCTTAGCGATCGAAGCGAAACTAGTGGTAGAAATTTTCCCTGTGCCAAGCTCTCCAATAAGAAAACGTATTTTCTTTCTATTCTGTAGTAGAATTAACCTTACCCGAACGACCTATAATGACGGAGAACCTACACTAAGACCCGTCATCAACAACTACGATACTAGTGTGCCATTCTGTGGGAGATTCCAAGTATAACGCGATACAATATTAACTGACAATAGCAGTATGCGTTTCAGAATATACATTTTTTCCTATACACTCAGTTGTGTATTAGTAAGCTTACTGAGCCACTGGCGCAAAGTAAACTGGTTTCAACCCAACTCCAGCTGTAAATTGTCATACAATGAAATAGGTTCTGTAGAATACGTAATCTAACAATAGAACAAACACTGGTTGAAATACATTCCAGTTTTCTTATATTTATACATACGTAACATAACTGCTTGAGTAAAATTGTTACTATAGAATTCTCGGGTAATTTTTCAGTATTTTTGTGAATATTTTTTTTTGTAATTCGTTACACTTAAGCCTACTACACAACCTGACAACATATAAGTCAGATTTTCTTCCCTTATATTAAAGGGAATTTCGCCTCAATTTTTTACGGTTTATTGCCGTCAATATAACCTGATTGATGGATTTCAATACTTTTCTTACGAAGCTTGCAGCCGAGGAGTGAAAGAGGGGAATCAGTGAACAGTTTTGAAGGTAAATAAGTTGTATTTGAAACTTGTGTATCGAATAGCAATTTTTTAATCAATGATTCGTCATTTCAACCCCGTGGCTTCAACTAGGTAAAACAGAACCCGTAACACTTGTAACAATGTATGTACTTGCAGGTTTATTAAGTAATTTAGACGTGAATATTTCAGCCTGAAAAATAAATAAATCTCTAGAATGAATAATTTAGCGGTTTTCATACATTGTAAAAAACTTCCTAAACTGTATTGGAAGTTCTTAACTCACACACAGCATGAGGAACTTGCCGTAATCCAGCTTGTAAACAGAGAGAATGTTTAGTGTTATCATAAAACAAGTCTGGTAACATCAGTTTACATTCGACGGATTTCTAGAAATTTACAGGAACGTTACTGTTCATGTATAGAAAACAACTTTAAGGGGTATGGACAGGTACGATGTCTAGTGGACAACTGGAATACTCAACTGTCAATCAAATCTGAACTTCTCATCAAAATTCGATGAGATTTTTTGCCGAGTAGTTATTTTATCAGCGGACGTTAATTTGTATAGCACTACGTGGTAGTATGCTTTACTTTCATGTAAACAATTAAAGACTGTATTAGAAAAATAAGTACTTGTAACCACAAAATCGACAAAAATAGAAGACCTGTAATTTTTTAATTTTTAATATGATAATACCTAGGCTTTTACAATAACCGAATTTCAAAAATACTCGCGCTTTCATTGGAAAATATTTTTCCTATCCGAAAATCTCTGCGTGAGAGGTTTACGGGTGGTTAAATAACTTTAAATTGAAAACGCAAATATTTTTGAAATAGATGCCTAGATATAATAATATTAAAAATTATATGAATGTCAGTTTTCCACTTTTGTAGATTTTGTGGTTTCAAGCCCTTATTTTTCCCAAAAATGATTTTAAATTTTTTCCTTGCCACTTAATGTGCATAATTCCCAAATACTCCTATAGATTACAGTGAATCGAATTGAATTAATAAGGCGATTCGCAGTTACGCAAGCCGTTAGAAAGTCTCCTTATTTCCCGGCATTTCAAGTTCTTGTGTATAAATGAATGAAAGTTGTAAACTGGGGGTAGAAAACGCCATCATGACAATTTCGTTTTGGCCTGTATATAGTCAGATGTGGCAACTTGCCGGAAGTGACAGAATGGAAGAGAAAGCAGTGTAGCATGGGGTTACGGTCATACACGGGGATATTCTGGATGTATACTGGTACGAGAGAGTGAAGGAATTCCGCACTCGGATGTGCACAAGGGACTCTGGTAGGACGAGAGTAACAAATTCTTCTCGCACCGTCCTTTTCGCGCGCCCTAACGGCCGTAACATTCCACATTTGACCCCGTATGAAATATTCCTGCGACTTGGGGAGAAGGAACACGGGTTCGCAAATACGCATTTCCCGGAACGACCAGAAGGGTAACCACACGGGCTAACTTTTTGTTATATGAAAACAGGTTTGTAGTGCACGTGAAGAATTTAAATATTCCACTGCCTTTTGAAGTACCTACACCGACAACGTGCTGTTCGTACCGTTTTCATTAGAAACAAGTCATTTAGTCAAAACAGTTAAAGAATGTGGAAACATTAAATTTTTACATGTGTTTACTCGAAAATTTTACCAATAACTTGTTTTTTTTTTCTTACAAAGTCTTTTAAGTACTGAAATAAGTAAACCTTTACAATAGTATATAACATGTCAAATACAAATACATACTATGTGGCAGGATAGTCATATCACAAGGACAATTATAAATTTCTGCGTGGGAATATGTAAAGAGAATGCAATACAAGATAAGCCAGTTTTTTCAAAATGTGTACTAATGAAATTTAATTTTTGTAACAAATAAATAGTAATCTCAAGGTAAGATGGAAAAGGTTTAGAAACCACACCTTCATAGTAATGTATTTGTTTCAGGGACTTATTCTGAAATATATGTTTGAGCAGTGATAAATAAATACGTTCTTTAAGCTAAGAAAATATTTGGCTAAATAAATAAAATATGGAACGCAACACATTGCATTTTAATATCTCAATTAAATTTGTTTTTCATTTGATATCGTTAGTTACAATTGACAACAAAATGCTTGGTTACGTAATTTGCACTTCTACAAAAGTAGGACCGAGGTAGTCGAGTCGATCCGGATTCGATCCCCGACCACGCTGGTCCCGGAATTTTTCGCTTGTGTAAAACGTAGTGGACGTTGCCGTCGACAAGCAGGTTTTCTCGCGGGACTCCTGCTTCCCCACCCTTGCATTCCGTCACTGCTCTATTGTAGGGTCTCTTTTAATGTCATTCCTCTTTCACCTGTAGCCCTCCAGGTACGGGGTACCGACGATGGACAGCCGCCCCATTCTGTACTAAGAATCGTGGTTTAAATGGTACAACAAGAATCTATGTTGTAGGCACGCGGTCCCATAAGGGCTTATGCTCGAGTTTTCAGTCGCATGCGAGTATGGAGCCGAATGGTGTTTAGCCGAACAGAACACAGTGTTGGTGTGCTGGAACCGTTCGAGTCGACTTGGAGCGTTCGGAATGGAAGTCGAGTGGTTCAAAGCGAGTAACTTGGCCGTCTCGCATACGACTGTGTGCACATCATAATATTGCGTATTGCTGGTTTACTTTTCAGAGAGTTTTGTATTTAAGGATATATAACTAAATCGAAAATTCATTCAATGCAATATAACGAAAACTAGTTTATCAAGCTTTATGTTTACGCTAGTCATCAACATTTATTAAATGTTATAAAGGCCTAGTTTGGAAGCTTATTTGGGCAAGATATAAATATAATGTTTTCGTAATATACACAAAATGAAGCAAAATTTTCGCAATATTCCAGGTTTCGGTTAACTGTCAGCATATTTCACACTAAATATTTACAAAATTTTTAAGTATCCTTTATTTCATTTTAGAAAATACTCAATTTCAAAGCATAATATTAAGTGCATAACTTTATGAAATGTAGGAACGGGAGCCAGACGTAAATAACACGAGTATAACTAGTTATCATTTAAAATTAAAATATTTTTAAACAATTATGAGTTTAAAATAAATTTATATTTTAAAACTGTGTGTGTTGTAACGTAGTGGTAAAACTTTTAAATAAAATTTACTACACTTTCGCGAAGTTAACTAATAATTATAAGACTTTTTTAATCTCCCAAATTTTTTTCAAAACAAGAGTCTTAGAACGTTTAAAATGAGGACATAATAGCTTACCAAGTACGTAGTAAAATAATTGTATGTGTACATAGGTCGATAGTTTTCGCGAAATATTTTTGTGCTACTATATTTCAATTTTTTCGTGCATGTCTGCAGCTCTTCTTCGTCGTTATTGGCGGCGTATCTTCGTGTAGAGGTGTCACTTACTTGACTGTGCCAATCAGAATCTGATTACTGCTACACCATACGTCTGTGATTAGCGGGTATAACGTTGAGCGTTTATAGGACATGGAGTAGCTTTTTTTCGCTTGTAATGTTAAATACTGAGAAACCAAACGATAAAACAATCTCTGTGTTATAAAAAACACTCGGGTTCCAACTCACATGTAACTGAAAACTCGAGAATAAGCCCCCTGGGGCTAACCGCGATATTTATGTACAGTTTGTTGGTCCAACAAAACATTTATTGTTATTCACGTTGTAGTTTGCATTCATTTAACCTTTTGCCGTTATTTTTCAATTTCTGAGACCGTTATAATAATATTATTTTTAAAAATTGTATTTAATGCTTTTCGAACAACTTTCACTGAATTTGCGATTATTAGAGTCACGGATAAGTCTCGAAAATAATTTTATACCTTTTGGTTTCAATTCCTTACGTGTACCTACTTCGGCAGCTTTGTTTCATGGTTATTGGCAACTTTTCCTTGCTAAGACACGTCTCTTATCTGACTGTGCCAATAAGAATGAGATTATCGTAACACTAAACGTTTGTGTGTGACCTACCAGTAGAACCCACAGACAAGAGAAAGTTAAAACATCCTATCATCGACCATGATGCATAGCTCCAGATGTGTTCGTAAATAGAGACCGGTAATAACCACGAAGCAGAACTGCAGATATACAAGTAAGACGGTGCAAGCATTTTTTCGCCATAAAATGGTGGGGTAAATATCAAGTTTAGCTACTCATCGTGTACCGGCCAAACTATTGATTTTAGACATAGGCCTATAGTTTATTGATGAAAAATATTTGTAGTGACATTTTAAGTAGTCCTACGTAAAACATTTTTTGTTAGGTTAGGTTTTTTAGGTTAGTTTAGGTTAGGCTGTTAGGTTAGATTTAGATTAGGTTATGTTAGGTAACCTAACTTTACCTAACTTAATCTAATTTAATCTAACTTAAACTAACCTAAACTAAATAAAACGGATGTAAACTAATCTAAAACAACCTAATCTAACTTAAACTAACCTAAACTAAATAAAACTAATGTAAACTAATCTAAACTAACCTAACAACCTAAATTAACCTAAAAAACCTAACCTAACAAAATTTTTTTTTACGTAGGACTACTTAAAACGACACTAGAAACATTTTTCATTGATAAAGTATACGTCCAAAATCAATAGTTTGGCCGGTACACGATGAGTAGCTAAACTTGATATTTAGCAATGGTGGCTCTAGTGAATACGCCAAGAAAATATTTATACCTGTCAATTTCTAGCAAAAATTTTAACAGTATTAAACACTTGAAGAAACCCTACATTTGTATTGCGATGAAACCAGTGGCGGATTTAAGGGGGGGGGGGGAGTAGGCGGGGACCGCCCCCCGCCTAAGAACCTGTTTTTTTTTTTTTTTAGTGAAGTAAATTGTACAAATAAATATTTGTAAATAATATTCAACAATGCACAATTACTCACAAATGACTTAACATAAGCACCCATATAATCTGTACATTTTACGTGACCATAACTGCAAAATTCAATATTGTTTAACAACATTTTTCCCTCTCTGAAGCTCCGTTTAAGTAAGCGAGGCTTGTTCGAAAAGCGCTGTGTGGTGTGAGGATATATTTTCTGTTTTTTATTTTGTCTGAAGTCTCTTTCGACACGTTCTCAGTAGGAGGGCGAGTGGTCAGGTCGAAGAGAGACTGGTCAGAACACGGCCCTGTCATAAATAACAGCCCATAGACGTGAGCAGAATTAGGGGGGTGGGGGCGGAATGTCTTTACACACTGTCAGTCACTAGTGTGCAGTGAATGAGTGATGGTTTGTAATATTTTTGCTGTGAAGTTTTTTACGTTATGTTTTATGTCGAATACTAACTAGGAAGATAGAGAAAATAACCTGTTTACATATTTTTAGTAAACTGCAGAAACGTGAGCAATAGGAGACAGCGATGCTGATACTGTGACACAGGTTCGATTTTATTAGGTTCTTTATATCGTGAAAGCAGTTTAAGATCGTTCTAGCGTGAACAATTCTAACATTTAATTTGTTAGAAATAGCGTTAATTTATTAGTTAATAATATAGTATTATGTTACTAGTGACTATTTTGTACACTCAAGAACAATATTTTAGCGTGCATAGTGTTCCCATAACTACATGTCAAAATCAAAATTTCGACGTTACGGGAACATATCCCAGCGAAACCTTCATAAATAGCAGTAGCTAAATAATAAACACTGAACTTTAATTAATGTCGCGGGTTGTATCCTTACAGCTATAAAAATGCAAAACAACTAATTTTTGTATTTAAAAAATCTGAAGTAAAAGATTTCTTACTAGACTTTCAGAAATATCTTAAAAATACATTATTTTTATTCTTGTGTCCATAAATTAGAGCGAATAGCCATTGGCTCGTGATATCTAATTTCAGTATAAACGGTTTAGTTTTGACAAGTCTGTGGTTTTCGTGGGTGTATGTTCTTGTGACAAGAGGATTTTTAATGAGTGAAGAGATTTTGATCAGTACTTAACAGCTAGGTATTTTGTGCTTCTGAAGGGTGACATATCAGTATGCCGGAGCACCGGAATGAAGGGGCAGGGTAACAGGAAGATCCTCGAAAAATAATCGTGGACCAGCAGAATAATTTATTGCAAAATTTACCAGGTCGCGCATATCTTTTGTGAAGTCTGGTAGGTTATGATTTCCAATGTTGTTTTTAAGAATTGCATCACAGAATGTAGTGTATCTGTAGTATGTAATAAACACGTCTAGTTTCTAGATCCAAATTGTTTTGTGCAACTTAGTTGTCATTCATTAAAATTAGAGTACGTTTTTCAAGAGCTAACACAACACAAAAACATTCGTCTGTGCAGAATCTTAAAACTGTACTTAATTTGCGGCGACCTAAAGTTCTGTGGTGTACAGTATTGTTGCGTGTTGGCCGGGCAGCAGGCACATTACATCATGCTGGGTGGTCAGCCCTGTGAGTCAACCAGTGGTGTCATGGGTTTCCGCAGCTATGTCGCAACTCCCGAGAGACGTCACTGGGTTTCCCCGATGGCGCCAGTACAAATACGTGACTATCAACAAGTACGACCGAGGTAATGTCTATTTTTAGACTTCAGGTCATCGTATTTCATCAGCCATTGACGTCATTGAAGGGGCCGTATAAAAGCATCGGAACTGCGCAACATGAGTCAGTCAGGAAGTGATAGGCGGGAAGTGACAGTCGTGGAGAGTCTGGAAGTGATAGTCGGGATGTGACAGTCAGGAAGTCTTAGTCTGGAAGTAGTCTAGAGTCTGAAGTCTGAAGAGGGGCAGCGCCCTTAGGGGTGGCATTGCCACTGGGCGGCGATGGACGTCGTGAGAAGTGACGGGCCGAGAGGAGACACTGGCAGAGGCACTGAGATGAGGACCCAGCGTCGAGGCTGATGTAACATCGGCGGAACTGACAAGGTGTGGCATCACGAGGATGGCAACACGGCGGCAATGGTCGGTGTCGAGGCTGAGTAGCATCAGCGCCCTGCAGAAGGGACAGACAGCACTCAGGTGTTGTGTCGGCGCGACTGAGCTGATGAGGTGTAGCGACTCGAGGATGGCAACGCGGCAGCAGTGGTTGGTGTCGAGGCTGTGTGACGCCAGCGGGCTGAAGGAAGGACGAACAACACTTGTGGTGTTGTGTTGGAGTGCTGCAGAGGTGGTGAGTTGTGGAGAACAGCACTGACGGTGTTGTGTCGAGGAGAGCAGTAACTGGCTACTTGAGGAGACTATCTACCTGGTGATTCAAGAGAAGAAGTGCTTGGAGAGTTCGCTATTGGTCCTGCTCTGAGCAGGTGCTAAGCTTGTGCAGAGAGGCTGATGAGGACATATTGGTGATGTCAGGAAGACGTCTTGGTGACGTCGGAGTCTACTGCGAGGCTACAGACACATACCTTCGGAGCAGTACTGGGTGAGACAAGATGACTTCTGCTGCGGGTCGATAGGTGAAGAAGGAGGTGCGCGACGGGAGTCGAACCGAAGACCTCAAGAGGGAAGACAATGGTGCACTCTGGGTGTTGCACTGTACATGGTGAGCCATCTTCCCTTAGGACTGTTAAGGTTGTACATTGTCATTATTAGAGAGACTGTTGAGTGGATATATGACTGAACTTTTATTGTGATTTGTAGTCTTAAATTGATTAATGGTAAATATTCTTGTGCTTTAATTGTCTGAGTTAATTAACGTTCTGTGGCACAGTAGTAATTGTGTGCGTAATTAATTGTGTTGTGAGAGTTATAGTTGATTACTGTTTTGTGTATTTCGTAGCTTTGTGAGCTATTAAATCCAGTACTTGATTTAACTCTTTTATTTATATTTATAAGACCTCTATCCCAAAAGAACTCATGGGAATTGCCCACATGAAAAGTTTGTGCTCTCAAACTTGTAACAGTATGTAGAGTAACAAGAAGTCGGCAAGTTCAGTTCAAACCAGATAGCAAGCTTTCACTTTCCTCCCGTGGCATGAGTGTTATTATACAAGGTTGGTCGGTTTTGCACTTGATTATACGCCCGCTAGTCTCAGCAATATGTAGCTAAAATACGTTGAAGATTACCATGGCGTCGTCAGCGTTTGCCGCCCTAACTTGTGACGTTTTACAATACTTCTAAATAACCGGTCCGAATTCCACAACTCGTAGGCGTCCCGATGCATAAATTGAAAATGCCCGACCTCTTGATTTAACACCGTCTCTGTAAACGCGTCCGGCGCCTGAACTGACTCCCTGGGCACACCGGTCCGTCGTTATATGCGTCTCAATGCCGTCTTCCGCGGCTCAAAACATCTGTGCCAAAATCTGTCAACAACCTAGCCATGCTCTTGTTTGGCGCCAACCTCCCTGTCGCCTTCCCTGCAGGCTTTGGTTCAGTTGGAGCAATTAGGAGACAGCTTCCGAAAGATGGCCCCGCCCCTCAAGGACACTTTTAACATCCTGCCATTGCCGCATTTATTACATAATTTAATTCAGCTGCAGTTTGACAAATGACCTACATTTATTTTAATTAATTCCTAAAATTCCTCACATTCTAATTATTGTAACTGTTAAACATTTGTATCTTATACACAATAGGCTGGCTTTCCTCCACTCTCGTCCAGCAGTTAGGGGGGTTACATGAGTGTGGGTGGTTGGGGGGAGGGGAGAAGGCCCAGACACTTACACTTGCTGTTTCCACAAAGATAAATTATATACATTTCTGTTTTTCCTAAATGCAATTCTGTACATAGAGAATATCGGCAACCTGACATGATGACAAGAATGAATCATTGCAAGACATGTTTTTTTATTATGTCTGAAATTTATGATAATTCCTTTTAATGGATGGCAATTACTCCTATTAATTGGGGTGGTGACGTCAGAATTATTTTTATATCAGCACAAGGATTTTCCCTTTACAAATATAATTTATTTTTAAAAATGTAACCATTTTTTGAAAGAAGTATATTAAAATTTTTGGCCTGAAAACTCCTGGAATAGCACCATTTTGCACCTACAAATCCAAATTTTCCCCCGGACTCCACACTTTTGGTTCATGGGGTGGGTATATATACTTCTTAAGTCATATTCCCCGCCCTCCTAAGAAAAAGGCTTAAATCCGCCACTCGATGAAACTGTCTTTAATTATTATTTACAAAATAATTTGATGAGATCTAACTATTTTCCACCTGTCTACAACCAGTAAATTATATAATTGAAGAGCATTATGCTATTGATAGATTCATATTTCTGCATAAATGTAATTTTCAGTATCTATTCATTCAATTATTATTAATAAAACTAGCCGCTCCCTTAAATTTTCAGTAATCTGTGACGATGTATAGCAATATTGCCAACTTTAACCTAATAGACACAGGCGACATATGGACCTGGTGAAAACATCTTGATATAAGTTTCAAAACTTAAGCGACACTATTAAATAAATTTAAAAAAAAAAAAATCTGGAAATAAATTTCTTTCCGGTAACATAGGAATACGCTGACTAACAACGTTCTTAGGAGTCGCTTCAGACAGAATGTAATATTTTATTTACTTATGTGTTTTTCTCGACAAACATGTAGCTCAGGTCGTAAAGAAGAAAATTTCACGGTGTTTTATGCCGGTCAATATTTGTATTACAGCAGTAATTTTAGTGTAGGAATAGTTTATCTGAAATTGCTAACTGTTTTTTATTACTCATGTTACGGTAATTGTGCAGAATTAATTATTATTCTCTGCAATAAAAATTTACACCTTTTGAAGTTTTACGTACCTATTTTGATTGCGTGTTGTTTGGATATAATTGAACTTCGCAATCGAAAAGTTATTTTTCATTCATTAATATCTATTTTTTTTTCCATAGACAGGTTTCTTGATGTGTATGTCGATAATTGCTTTTCAATGTCGTGTTTAGCAGTTGCTAATCACTGCCTAAATGTCCATCCTCGTGCGATTTAATATCAACACGCGCTTAATAACCATCACTTAATAATTAAAAAATCTACAAACAATGCCATACATAAAAAATTAATGAATAGCTCAACCGGCATTCCCATAATTCAGACAAATTCCGACATGCGCATTTTAATTATGTAACTGCTGTTTATCCGCGCTGTATTAATAATATTTATTAATATCCAGAGCTTTACTCCTATTTTCGAGTTTGTCTACAGAAAATGTTCGTGTCTCATTTTTATTAATACGACTTTGTCGCGGTTTAAATATATGTTTTCATTATACTTTTCATTTTTATCATGAAACAGCATTTAATATTGTTTTGGATTAGCATACGGTATTTAGATTGAGTTTATAAATGTACGATAAATTTATTTGACGAATGTGACGCGTTCGTTTCATTATAGCTGCCTTTTTATTTTATTGCTTATGGTAATTAACGAAACAGCACGAGAACATTTTTTAAATACTGAGAAGTGGAATATTTTTACACAGTTGCAATTTTCTTTTTGGACGCAATTAAATCCCAATAATTTAATTTTTATTAAAGAACTGAAAAATTTATGAGTTAAATGATCAAGGGCTGTCTCGTGTTCTTAATTCAACTAGGTTCAAAGACATATGAATAATATACGGAGGAAATATATTGCGTTATTTACTTAAACGTAATAAATATAGTTGGTCCTTTTCGATTACGACCTAAAAAAAAAAGCTTACAAATTATAAAATTTTTTGATATTCCCTAAGAAAACCACTGTTATAGTTATACTGTTATAAAATACCGATATGCTGATATCCCATCTGGAATATAGCCTTATGATATACTTCTCCAGTGTTAAATGATTTAGAATAATTTTTACCTGTGTAAAATCTTAGACTGTTTTCACGTACATTAGGATTATATATTTTTTTCCCATCACAAATGAGTAAAACATAAGAAACTACTATAGGAACACACACTATAACTTTTAATAATATCAATTTAATATTTCTCATAAATCTTTCATTCAAGTACGGTAGAATGATTACATGCATTTGATCTTAACGGATAGTGACAGTCTTATTTATAGGTTATACACGGTCATCTTCTGTAGCGTAAAGTCGCATTATTCAGACTTTTAATTTAAGTTTTATTAATCGGCCTATCCATTAATACCACTCACCTCGAAACAATAAATTATACTTTGAATTCGTAAGATGGCGGCACAGTTGTTTGCCTACGGGTGTGCTACGTACATATGCTTGAAGATGAAAGGAATTAAAACAATGTTTGATGATAAGAAATGGAACTTTCAGGACTGTTTAAGCCCTTCGAATAGAAAGGAAGCTATTAAAGTAATTATTCATAGTATTATATCGCGAATAAAACAGCTCAATTCAGAGCGCAGCATTAGTCTAAAAGAACAACGACCGTTATGTGTGTGAACGTGGAAAGTTAAGGGTTTTTATAACGTGGGAAACGGAACAATGCTAATCCTTCTATTGGTGTCCTGATTAATACATGAGAACAACGCCAATTACCATTTCGTCGCACTTAGGGATAAATAATAAAGTCATCACTTAAATGGGCCTTTTTATTTAATTAATTCTCATGGCTGTATTTAGACACTGATTTAAATAGGAACAAGGGAAGGGATAGACCAGGTGAAAACTATAATCACCAGTAAAGCTATAAACAAAGCCTAACAATTCAGCTGAAAAAATTAATTTCCCACAAGTATACATCTAAAATATCAAGCTTTTATTTTAATTGCTAAGTTATCGAGAACGATGTTAAAACATTCCGTTTTGTTCGGTAACATTTTTAATATTTATTATATTTAATCCAATATCGCTCTAAGGATATTTAATTTGACGCAAGGTCACATTCAATTACATCTTTAGCCGTCATTTTTTTTTTCACGCCCTGTACGTATACATCTTTTGGATAAAGAATATTTCAATTTAAGTCTTCCGGCAAGAAAATAAATTTCTCATCTCGTAAGGTCACGTATGTTTTCAAAAACCACTTTTCATATTGAGCGTACGTATCATAGTTATGCAAATTAAAATTTCTTTATATGTTCTGATTATAATTTCTAAATTATGTTTTACTGCCATGTTAATACGCATCACAGAATTAATGTTTAAGACACCGTCAAACGATAAAGAAGTTTCATGGAAAATTATTAAGGGTTTTGAATGTAAGCGTACTATATTAACATAAATAACTAACAATGAAATACTAATGACGAACTAATTACTTAACAAATGAAACTATAAATTAAACACTGATTGAAGGCGATTCCAGAGAAACATATTTATGGAATTGCTATAGTTTCGAGAATTCTCGAGCCAGTATACGCTTGCATGACTAACCAAATTTATGAAATTAGTTTTGCTCAATATTTAATGTTAAAATGTTCATGTTCGTGATAAAAACCAATACAATTATTATTTTCAGTTTGTGTTGTGATTTTATCACATTTCCATAGACGTGAAGTCACAAAACTATGAAAAACCCTTAAAATTCAGGAAACTGATTTTGGCACTTATGCAGCCTTACAGAATTAGGAAGTTTTATTTATTTCTTCCTTATGAAATTGAGAAAAAAATTAAAACGAACGTGACTTGTTGTCACCAACCGGGTGAGGCAGCTCAATGGAAGCCTACCTCCTAAGCATTGTTGGTCGAGAGGTCCCAGATTCGATTCCCAGGTCCTGCTGGATGAAAATTTGTTTTCATTTAAATTGTCTCAACATGTACTGGGGTTAAATAAAGACACAAAAGAGGTGGAATGTTTGTTACAATGGCACTGTATTTAAGCCTTGCCTATGTACCTAATGTTAAAAAAAAGTAACTTCGCTTCAACGAATACGGATTAAACTTCCGGTTCCAAGTATCCTTTTATTTTTCTTCCGTTTTACCATGGTTTCCCGAAATTGCTCCAGGCGAATTACATGACGGTTCCTTAACAAAGACCATGACCGACATCCTCTCCAATTTCCTGTCATTCGGTAAATATAAATGCCATCGTCTCTCAAGACCTAGCTGTTGACGAGATGTATAACTCACTGGACTAAAGCTTCCCTGCTTTCTACTTTTCTCACGATACTAATTTTTTAAGCTTAAACGAGATCCGATTTCAAAAACATGTTTGGCAGTTTTGCTTTGAATGGTCTAATCCAGGTTAGACGAATTTGTCAAGGCAGTGGTATACGATAATCATGTAATCGACGAAGTTCTGGTTAATTGAATATTTAGTCGAAATCGTACAATTTATTATAATCAATAAAATTGGCTATCTCGGCAAAACCCATTTTAATCAAAACTGCCTAACAGATAGGGCTTATTTGATACTAGCAGTGCGCCCGCGGATTTGCTCGCGTGTGTTACCATAGCCGTCTTTAGTAGAAGGCCGAGGCCTTAGATCTGGCAACCCTGCCAGGAAGGGTCATTTTAACACTTATTTTAACTCTCCAAAGGCAATTGCTGTGCCTGATTCGTTATTGTGCCCTACATATTGGCGATTCAGGGGAAGCCACATCCGTTGGTGAGACAAAAGAAGTGTTAAAATGACCCTTCCTGGCAGGGTTGCCAGATCTAAGGCCGCAGCCTTCTACTGAAGATGGTTATGGTGTTACCCATCAGATGTGTTAAAACTGGCGGCCCGCGGGCCGCATGTAGCACGCGAAGGACTTTTCGTGACTCCTCTCGCCACCGAACGAATGTAATAATTCCAAAAATGATAACTATCTAGAGCAGACGCTTACAATGTTGGGGCAAAAATGTATGTTGCGGCTGACATGCCTGAGCTCATAGCAGATAATATTTGCTTTAATTGAAAAACCTCTTTGTACACCACATAGGTAGTTCAGTCATCAAGTGTTAGAATGACAAAGCTGCTAATCATATAATACAGAGCAGTAAACTCTTCAGCAGTATAAGTAGCTATAGCTGTCCACGCGAAAAGCTGTATTAAGTTTGTCCCTGCCGCTAACAGCGACTTAGCCAAGGCCATATTTATAGTCACAGCCAAGTTGGTGTTATAGGGGTAAGTGCACACTGCTAAATGTAACAGGATAATATAGTGAAATACGTATACATTACGTGGTATGAAGACAGATTTCCCCCGAGCACAACCATTGTTGAAGGTGCCCTAAATAACATACTGGTTTTTCAAAACCATCACTTGAAGTTACCTGCTATTAGGCAGTTTTGGCGGGATAATCTTTCGCAAAAATATAAACATATTTAGTGCCCCAAACTTGAGGTTAGTGAGGTGGTATATGTAGGATGACGCTGTCGAGGAATTTTAGTGGATTGTGGACTGCATAATCCACTTTTCCCACTTTTGAACGACTTCATCCAAATTGCACTAATTTAATCTGTCTTGCGGTTTTTGTGTGTCGGAATTGCACATTTTCACGACTTTAAAGGAATATGAGTCGTGAAGAACCTTCAGAACAATAGACAGGAGCTACAAACAGCTGCTCCACATAACGTCCTAGGCTCATAAAATATTGTACAACACGTCTCGATAGAACTGTAGAACGAAAATCTTATAAAATTTATTTATCGCTGGTTGTAGTTGATTTTCGAATCTTCCGCCTTGAATGTTTACAAAGTTTTCTTCTTAATAATTAAATAATCTTATAAAATTAAAATACTTGCATCACTTTTATTAGGTAATTACGTAAGCATAATTCTGACGGGAACACTACCTTAATATCTCTACTGGTTAGATAAGTATCATCGACTTATAGAAAAAAAATTATGCATTTTCACTACTTTAGGTGTCGAGTTTCGAAAAATCTTAATTTCACACCTTAAATATTTGTATAAGTATCCAAGTGAAGTGAAAATCACGATAGTGCGTCCAGTCGAAGCAAAATCGATCCTGACGAAAAATAAACTGAATATCTGAATATCTCGATGGATTCCATATATATCGCAGATTTATCTATAACACATTACAGTTCAAAAAACCCTTGCATCACATTATAGACAACTTTACTGGTGTCTCTTAGACGTGAAAAACACAGCAATAGTCCCCTGGGTTCAAGATATTTCGATGATTAATTGAAAACACATTTTATATATTCTCACCCCTTTTCATCTTCTTAGGTGGAGAATTTCGAGAATCCGTGAAATTACTTTTCAGGTATTTGAGTAAGGCATCAATCTTAAGCAAAAATCACATCGATATATACATATTAGCGGGATATATATATGTGTGTGTGTATATATATATATATATATATATATATATATATATATATATATATATATATATATATATATATATATATATATATATATATATAACTATTGTGACTCGAAAACAAATTTTACCCTTTTTTTTATCTCTTTTGTGTCGAATTCGGAAAATTTGTTTAAATGATATTTTGGATATTTACATAATCATCAATCTAAAGCAAAGAGCACTTCGTTTTCTCGATTGGTTCGATAGATATTGAGGAATAATCAAAAACACAATTTACGTATTTTCACCCCCTTAGAGGTAGAATTTAGAAAAATCCCTCCATACTGCTCACCTACGATCTAAGGGGAAACCACACAAAAATTGTTACAATTGTCCAGTGGTTTGGGCTGCAGTTGATATGTCAGTCAGTCATTCAATCAGTGTTCTCTGTTATCCAGAATGTCCAGAAATGATCTTTACAGCTGTGGACTTCAATAATTTAAAAACTGCAAAAAAAAAAAAAAACGACAAACGGTTTTCAACATGCGGCAAGGTAACTCATAAAGTTTTTTTACGTTCCTGGCAGAGATTGAAGAAAATAATGACATAAAAAAATAAACGTTTGTTTCTCCGATGAGTCAACTTTTCGTGTGTCAGAGAAACTTTATCGCCATAATGTTCGTATCTGGAGATCAGAACCTCCTCATGTTAAACGTGAAATGGCAAAAGAGAGTCCCAAAATCAATGTGTGGTGCGGACTATGCATGACTGCATCACTGGTCCATTCTTTTTTTTTTCGAGTCTACAGCCACAAGTTGTGTTTACTTGGACATGCTGCAAGAGTTTGCTGTGTCACAACTGGACCATCTGCAACCTGACGTCATTTTCCAGCAGGATGGGGCATCACCCCACTGGTCCCTCTATGTCCGTCAATTTCTAGGTGAAAAGTTTCCGAACAGGTGGATAGGACGAGATGGTCCGACCTGACATTACCCCACTTGACTTCTACCTATGGGGTTTTGAAAATTATCAGGTATACCAAACCAAGATAACAGAACTGCAGGAATTGAAGACAAGCATTCTAAATGCATTTCAACATGTCACTGTGGAGATTCTGGAGCAAATATGGAGATAAAATGAATACCGACTGGACCTTATCCGTGCCACTAGGGGTGCACATATTGACGTGTATGAATGAGGTAAAAAACTTTATGTATTACCTTGTCGCTTGTTGCAAATCGTTCGTTGTTATCTTGTATAGTTTTAAAGTTATTAAAGTGTAAAGTTGTAAATATAATTTATGGACATCCTGTCCATAGAGACCTGCTCTCGTTTAACTTTAAACAAATAATTTTCGCAAGAATATTAGAAACAGAGGACCGTTGCCTTAAATTCACTGACTATAGTTCTGAGAAAATATTTATGTATTCTCAAAATACAATTATTTGAACACAGTCTCTCGCTTTCTGTCTCTCACACTCTCTGTCCCATAAACACAGACACACACGGAAAGGTGGCCACATAAGCGTTGTTTTTTATTCGGAAAGCAAGCTGAAAATCGAATTTAAAAGTATAATAAATAAATGCTTATATGAGCGACCTCTCTCTAAAAAAAATCTCAAATAAGAATTATTAACGCTCAAAACATTTTCTTTTATTTAAACACACTTTTCTGAATAAAATTAATCATCTCTTCTTTTTCATTTATTCCTCTGAGTTCTTGTATAAACGTCAGGACGTTGTTACGAACCTACACAACTCAAATAACTCAAGGTGAAAAAAATTGCTGGAAAAGATTCAGCCACTCGTGTTATTACGCGTTGATTATCTCCCAACTCAATTCCCAAAACAACATGGCTTATTTCTTCCTTCGCGCTGCTCTCCATTCGTCGTGTTTACTCGTCGTGTTTGTGACTTCGTCTGTTTATTCGTTTAAAATTTTGCTGCTCTCTCGTCTGACAGGTTAATTAGTTCTAAATCCGTATATATGTGTTTATTCTTGCATTTTTGTTCCATGTTTTATGGCTCTCTCATTCTAGATTATAATTTGGAAGGCTAACTTTATTGAGTTGACTAATACGACAGTGCAAACTTGGCTGACTATAGTGCCGATACTTGCCACTGTGAACGTTATTTTATATTTTAATTTTAATAATTGTAACTTGTGTACTCGTGAACAACACATACTATGGATCATTTGCTCGTAACCTAAAACCGAACTGAACAGAGAACTGTTTGGCTCGCGTTCGGTTCGATGTTCGGCCCATTTTGTGGCGCGAACTGAAAATAGCACAGTAACAAGCATGCGTAACAAAACTACGCGTGAATAGTAGTTGTCCATTGGGATAAGAGCCAGAGATGGTAGATGTCACAGCAGGATTATGACATGGATTAGAATGTTGTTTCCGCAACTTACCTTAAATTTATCTAAGAGAAAAATGATACGTTGGTGGCAGAGTCGGCTTTTTCTGCTGAGGGAACAGAATGTCGGATCATCTTTAATGAAAGAATTGAATTTCCAACGTGTGTGTTTGAGATCTGTATAAAATCTTCACATGTGTGTCGCTATTACAATTTAAATACTTTATTTCACATTCAAACATGAGACAAGCAATTTCTGTGCAAAACTGCTTGCATTACGTTTTTTTTTTTTTTTTTTGCCACTGGCGAGAGTTTTTCCAGACTCAAATACTTCTACAGTATTTCAAAGCAGGATTTTGAATAGATTATTCCCAACACATGTCAACGAAATGGACGAGTATATTCAGATAATTGTAGGCTGAACTTACCCTACTTCGTGACCATGACACTAAAACTTCAAATTTCAGTAACAGAAATATGTTAATAATATTTGCTACATTTGTCACTTAATGCCGAAATTACACATGCCTGCCCTCTGTTATGATAACCTTGAGAACTCGGTGCACATATCTTTCCCAATTTCGTGAAGCCTGCAATGTGGTTTATCACGATGTACGGTCAGTTTGCTGTGTATAATTTAACCTGATGATTTATAAATAGACACGGCACGTAGGTATTTATAGTTTCGAATTTCATTGAAATCAAATTAAGTCTTAATGAACCATTCAGTACATTTGCACGCATTGCTATACTTTTCGTATTTAGACTACTTGATAGGTAGAAAGAGTGCGTATTTTTCGAAACACTTATCATAAAAGTTTTAACATAATTATATATTATCTCATACATGTTTATGTAATGTTGATTAATAAAACGTACGTATTTGTTGTGACCATACATTCTAGTACAAAAGTAAGTGGCCGTATTTTTTCCCCTAAAAAAACCGAGGAGTATTAAATCAGCAAGTAAGTCAATTACACACACATACACACTCACACACAAATACACACACACATATGTATGTGTGTATATATATATATATATATATATATATATATATATATATATATATATATATATATATACACACAGTCTAATACGTCAAAAATATCAGTGGTAGATACCAAGTAATCGTTGATAGATTGGTCTATTACGCATAATTTCACGTTGCAGTTATTGCTGAGTGTCATTTAACCAAAAGGTAATCTAAAACTATGTTTTCATAGGAAGCTTCATTATGTAATTATAAATTTTAAAAACTTCATATTTAAAGCCCACAGGAATTGGTTTTTTCTTAAATTGTGCAGAACTGGTACAATACCACCGTCGGCATCTGTGCAATGCTATATTTTATATATATATATATATATATATATATATATATATATATATATATACATACATATATATGTAATAGACATAGCACATACGAAGGTGAGTTGTTGGTTTGTCCTTTCACGTAGCAACGGATCGGCATAATTTTTGGCATTCAGATTGTTTACGGGGCGGAGAGTGACTTAGATTACATTTCCCCGAAAAAATGCACGGTTACTGAGGGATAGATTTGAAGCGTAATTCTATATTAACCTCTCTATGCTAAAATTGCTGAACTTGATGAAATTCAGTATGAAGGAGTATAAGAACTTGTAATAACACCCATACGTTTTATCTCAGAAATCTGCACAGTTTCTGTGGGATAGATATATAGCATAGTTCTATAATTCACTCTTTACACTAAAACAGCTAAACGGATTTGGATGAAATTTGTCATAGAGATTTCTTGGTCCTGAAATATCATGCAAAATACTTTCTATCCATGTAAAATGCACTGTTGCTGCGGGATTATAATTTAGTCGAATTTTAATCAAATTATGTTTTCAGGTGTGTGTGTGTGTACTTATCATATAGCCTATATAAGTAGTTTTGCATAAAGTAATAACACCGTGTATGATCAACATAAATTCTGAGCTCCACGATAGTTATCTGATTTAGAAGTTTCCTGTGTACTGTTTAGCACGTATTACTGTTAAATATTGCACTTATTTACTACAATGACTTGAACTATAGTAAGTATTTTTTTACTTATAGTTTATAAACTTTACGTAAGTTTATGTCCAATTTTTTTCGTAAGTAAGTAATTAAAGCAGCATACATTTATATTCTAAATGAGTATTCATAAGTCTTAGTTTTAATTCTAAAATACTAGCGGGAAACGCTACGGGCAACAGCTGTTGCATTCGTAACATTAAATTTGCTTAAAATTTTAATAACAACAAAAAACGTACTTTTTAATATTTTATATTGTTTCTGTTGTTTATTTAAACCTAACGCTTGACACGCACCGTTGCGTATAGTAGCGTTCTAATGTAATATTCTGTAGTTTTGATCTATAATTTTTATTGATAGAGCACCTATCATTAACACAGAAGATTGGTGTTAAATGACGGAAAGTAGATTATTAAATTAGAACGATAAGAGTGAAGCCTCGGTTAAAAGCTAGTGTTGATATATTTGCAATATTCCATCTTGGGTTCTACACTTTAGTGGACATTCAATTACAATAATACATTTAAGTTTCTGAGATTTTACTGAGAAGTAGCAAAAATAGTTTTTGAGACTTTGTACATAAAAAAACTAACCCTGAATGTTTGGAATTCATTAATTAACCTGAAATATCATACATTCTTCAAGAAGGAATCTGTAGAGTTTCTGAAAGTACATGATGAAAGAAAAAAAAAATTGCAATATTAAAGTTTTGGCCCACTGCATGTTTCGACTGGCGCAACGTGTTTTAAATTCATCTCGTTGTATTGCCTTCAGTGCAGTCCACAGTGAACATCTCAGCGTACATTTCGAAATTTCAAACATAACTAACAGGGCGGAACTACATGCATGACGAGGTTGTTCGTTTCAGCACTCTTACAGCTGTTGCTGATGTCGTCCACACTAGCAGCTTCCCGAGTAGAACCTTGACGCGAGCATTCCTTTGATGTTTGTCGTGGGACCGCCTCTGGAGGGAACGGACTCTGAACCACGGGTGTATTTTGTTAAATTTAGTATTACGACGTCCCTCCAGTACATGTAACATGTTACATTCAAAGATCACACGTTACGGTGTAAAAAAAAGTTTTACTTTTAGGAAAAATCTTTGGAACTTAGATGTAATATTACAAACAATTAGGTAATATTTACAGGAAATGCTTGGGAATGTTCAGATAAGTGTCCATATTTACACCTAATTTTCAATTTTCATACATACTGACAAGTTTTGAATAATTAGAAACCGTTTTTGTGTGATCAATTTTAAAACAATTGTTTGAAATTACACAATTTATTTTTGGTTCCGATTCTCAAAACATTTATTTTCGTAAAATTATAAAATATTTTGTAAAATGTGACAGGCCACCGTAGGATACTTTGTGTCGCATCGGACGTTAAGCTCATAAAACTGAATTCCATTGGTCCGCGCAGGTGTTTGGACAAATTTGAAAAAAAAAAGTAATGACACGCTGCACTCTTTTTGTAAACCGATCAAATATTTTGACATAACTTGACAATCTTTTTCTGGTAAAATTACAACAATTTTTATAGTGGTCTACGTTATGGTAAATGCTCAGCAGTCCCGGATGTTCCAAAATTATCTTCACAACTGTGATAGTTTATATTTCAGAGAACGGGAAAGATCCCACATTCGTAGCATGTTACTTTATTCCAAGCCTTGCATTTGACTCTCAATTGAAATTTGGTTGTTAATCTTACTGAAAGCCTTGCTTTTTACTTGCTGTTTAAACTTATCTTAGTAAGTTAAAATAAACTTATGACAAACCGTTTATTTGGTTGAATGATATCCTTTCCTTGAGTACTTGCTGCAGACTTAATGCTGGTTTGCATTACAAGAGTTCTGTGAGTTTGTTAAAGAAAAAATGCTTGAACGTAAATATTTTGCAAGACGACATTACGTTCGAGGACTTGCAAGACAAGCTTGTAGGAAGTCAGAAATGTGTCAACTAGGCAACTTTTGACAGGCTGGCAGCAAGCTTTTCGGCTTGTAATTTCATGCTTGCTGGTTTTCTTTAGAAAGCTTGCTACATGATTGTAGCAAACTTTTTCTGCTCTCTGGAATAGAAGGGCGCGGTTTGTGTACACAGTGTTTATACACACATAAAGCTTTATTTGTTGTCTGATTGTGCTGGTTAGTAAGTGACAAAAGTGCTAACTTCCTAGCAGATGACACAGTAGGTCGAGTGGTTTATAGAAACTATATCTGACAGTCAGGTCCAGCGGAAGTTCCAGACACGTTACAGAAGCACACCATCATCACGTCCAATCATCAGAAAATGGTACAAGATGTTTAAGAAAACTGAAGTGTGGTGAAGACAAAGGGTTCAGGACGACCAGCACGGGTGATGGAGATGTGGAACGGGTGCAACAGACATTTCTCTGGAGCCCAACCATATCGATCCGCCGTGCTTCTCGACAGACAGTTGCAGCTACCTACGACCACGGTGCCCAGGGCCTGCACAAGAGACTGAAGCTGCATTCCTACAAAGTGCAGCTGCTCCTTGCTTTTCAACCTGATGGCAGGCCAAAGCGCAAATCATTTTCAGTTGAGAAGTCGCATTGACAATATCCCAAACATTTGAAAAAACGTAATGTTCACGCTCAAAATTCTTTTGTGTCCGGGAAGGTAAAACCGCCACAGTACAAGGACATGAGCTTCTAATAACCCGTACTTAAGCATGGAACTTGTGCGAGACGCCCGAAGGTGAGCATGTGGTGGTGTCTGCTTCATGACCGTTTGATGTGGCACTATTTTTCTGAGACCTCAATAACCTTGACTGTTTACCTGGACTTGTAACAGCTTGCATTTCCATAAGTCGAAGATCTACAATCTGACAATATCTTTGAATGTTTATTTCAATGCGGTAGAATGATGTACTGCCGTATTGTGGACATATACCATTGCAATATTATGTCAGCCCAGAAATCTTAGTGTATGAGGCAAAGACCAATTAAAAAAAAAAAAAATAACTAGACTTGTTTGGCTGTAGTCAACACATCCATACACCAAAACAACAGAACATAAAAACTCCCATAAGATATTAGTCAACTACAAATAAAGAAAAATAAAAAAAACATCCAAAAAGAAAGGTCCAAAGACGAAACGTAATAATCTGTTGAACTAAGGACACTACAATTATAACACAGACAATACTGAGACGAAAACAATGTCGGACAAAAGGCAGGATCAACGATAATGTCACAGATAATAGACTAGACTAGACGGCACAACTATGCAGACACAAAAGAACACAGTAGATTCCTTGATCAAGATGTTTCGGGAGCTGACATCTGCTCTCGTCTTCGAGTGAAGTAAGAGTGAAAACTGACGTGCAGCAGCAGGATAGTGCCCCTCTTCACTGGGCCTTGGTCGTTATAGGGTAGCTTTGGACCACACATTTTCAAGTCACTGGATTGCAGATAAGGGTGATTTTACTGACTCCCAAGGTCTCCAGGTGTAACCGAACTGGATTTTTTTCTTTAGAGCTTTGTGAAGGATGTGTTCTACCAGGCACCAGTGCGAGGCCGATAGGTACTACGAGCTCGCATAACATCAGCAATTGAACACGTTAATGAGGACATGCGAGGCCGGACGTGGGCGGAATTGATATTTTGCTTAGATATCATAGATATCATGCGTGCTACACATGGCGCACAAATTGAACTCTTTTAAACGACTACTAAAACTTAAGGTGTGTGTGTTCTATCTTTTTCCTTTATTGTAATATAAGCAAATAAAAATTGTGAAGATAATTTTGGAAAGTCCTGTTTATATATATTCATTTCATGCCAAGATATTTTTTATTATCTGCTTGAAATAGATGCTAGTGGTTGTTAGAATTTTGGTTGTCTGTTTAGCGTGACTGAAAAGATAATATTAATTTCACACACACACACACACACACACACACACACACACACACACACACACACATATATATATATATATATATATATATATATATATATATATATATATATATATATATATATGTATACACACACATACACACACACCTGCGCCACGATTGGTGGCACGATAAGGGTGCGACAAGGACATTGTTAGCAACCTACATTACGAGCCTTATATTATAATTTTTGATATAATAATATCAGAATACACAACAACAATGCGCTTTTATTGCGTATTTTACTATGATTTTGCTAAAACGTGCACAATACAATTTCACTCATATATAATATACAGTGGTAACTTAAGTATTTTACAAAACACACAGCATTTTCTACGGTTCGACCGACATATTTGGGGAGGGGTAGGAGAGCGTTGTGCTAAGTACTTTGGGAATAGAAAACGCCATATGAAGTAATGGGCAAAACGATTGTATCAAAAGCACGGTAAACATGAATTGTCATTGTCATTTTTTTTATTTGTATATGTGTCAGTTATTTTTCGTTATTTTAGACCAATTGAGACTAAATCTGGTTCTCATGAAATTATTTTATCTATCATAGTTATAGAATAATGGCTCGTCAAATTCAAATTTGCATGTTTCGGTTTCAAGGACGACACTAAAACCAACTTACATATCAGATTAAAAGAAATTCACAGTGACTAACGATGGGTGCTTCCACACTTGAGCATTTTGCCCACACGAGCCGAATGAGCATGTGGCGCATGCTCGTGCGAACAAAGTTCGTATCCCGAATGACTACGAATGCTCGTTCTGAGCGTAGCTGTTCGCGATGTTCCCGCATTTGTTACGAACAGTTCGTAATGGACTTGATAGCAACAGAGGGTTTCTTTGTTATGTGCTAGCTCATTGCTGAAAAATGGAAGAAGTAGGAAAAATCGAAAGCAGTGGGTTAGACGCTTATATTCCAGTCGTCATCAAATTCCGTTGATAGAACATCTAGATGTTGAGCATTTTAAAAACTTTGCCAGGATGACTCCCGAAGATTTTGAGTTTTAAATATATATAGTGAGCCGTAGTATTGTGAAGGTCACTAAATTAAGAAAAGCAGTACCTATGGAAGTTCGTCTTGCTGTAACATTAAGATTCCTTGCAACGGGAGATTCGTTCACGAGTCTCCAGTACTGGTCCCACAGCCTAGGAAAGGTATTGATAGAGTGGTGCAGCGAACGTGAAATGGTATCTACTGCGCAGCTACCCGTCCCATATTTCCCCTCCCAGCCAGTAAGAGGAGAAATTACGGAGCGCTAAGTGAGTTATTAGCAGCTACAACCAATCAGCAGATGTGCACACCTCCACTGGTTAGGATCAGGAGGAGAAGGAAATTTCCCCTCTGCGCGTCGCCAGGACCTATACTTTATTTACCTTGGCCAGGACCTTTCCTAGCTCGCACGACCAGTACCTATGTAAAATATTCAAGCAGTGTATATTCATAATTTCTACAGAAACAAACGAGGTTATAATCGAGGGACTGAAGAATTACATTAAGGTAAATAGGATTAATGAATACGTACATTTGTTAATGAGAAAAAAAAGTTCGTACATTATTTAGTGACAAATAAACAAAACAAACACACAATGTTAGTTCATTTGTCATCTGCAGTACTGAGCTGAGTGTAGTCAAGAAGAGGAGAGATGATGGTGTTGTTTTCTGGTTTATTGTCGAGGAATTGAGGATGAGGAAGTGTAGGACAACTGAATAGGCTAGGTGGACTGCTGAAAAGTGCTTGTGGAATGTCCGTAGTTCGGATCATATTGTCCCATGTCCGCCTTGAATAGATTATTCTGTATATGATGTTGGCATATTCACCTAGTTCTATCAGTGTACTGCTTACGTTTTTTAACCACAAATTTCCAAAAAATGTCGGAATTCATCTTGATCGGATGCTTTTTTCATGAGCGAGAACATTTCTGTAATCCTGGGGTCCTCGCGGTATATTGTATCGCTGTTTTCTTCAATCTTGATGGCTTGACACGTTTAGCAATGACAACAGGTGTTTCAACAATGCTTTGCGATACACTCACATGTACATGACCTACTTGAGGCACGTTTTGTGTTTCATCCTCATCACAGTCTGCTTCTACCTATAATGGACAATAATTAATGATGTTATTTGTTATAGCTATCTATTACGTTACTTATGGAATTACTTTAAGCATAATATGTAATATTGTATATATTTAATTTTGTAACGTCTATATCTAGTATGTGGCAGGTATAGCTTGTTGGGGGCCATTTACACTTATCGGATAGTGACATTACCGCAAAGCATTTATGCCAAATTTATATTTTTGTAATAAAAATACTGTAAAGCTATACATGTCCCCATTTATAATATATATTTTTGTTTGGAATAGTAGTATGAAAATTTGTCCTAATTATTACGAATTAATATAATTAGTTATTGAATATATTTTTGCAGCTGTTAAATTTTAAAAGCATTCATTAAAAATTATACAGGCACGACTAATTAAATTGCGTTTGGGTAAAGGGATGTATAATAGATAATTAATTGTTTTAACTCTCCGAAACAGTGTGTAAAGGAAGTAGTTATATTATACATATTTTAAAATGACATATTACAGAACTTTTGTAGAAAATTTGCAAAATAAATTCTTAACGTAGAACTATCAATTGTCCACAATAACTACAGTCTATATTAATTATCGTGTTTAAGCTACCTTCAGCTCCGGAGGAATGGTTACGTGTATCGTGGCAGTTCAAAGAAATGTGGGGGTTTCCACATTGTCTTGCAGCCATGGACGGAAAACATATGGTTTTAACAGCACCCTTTCACAGTGGCAGTGACTTTTTAAACTATAAATCGCATTTCAGTATCGTGTTGTTTACTTTCATTGATGGGACTATACACTGAGAAAAAGAAATGGTACTATAAAATATAATTGGATTCCCTCAAACAAATGGTACGTTCATATATGGCAGAACAAATATATATTTGGTAGAACTAAATAATATGTTTGGTGAAATATGCTTGTGGTTACCAAGCTGCATTTGTTTGAGTGAAACAATAAGAATGTTTTAGGTAACAATCCTGCCATTGTCCGGTTGTTTAAAATAGAAACTAAATTAATTATTCGCCGATTTTCCTATTTCGGAGATACTATTCACGTATGTATTCATGTACTGCATGTTTTTATGCAAAGTTACATTTCTTGGCAGAGGTGGGATTTGAACCCGAAAACCTGAAATGGGAAGTCTATTATCTTAACCACTAGACCAGCAGAACTGTTGAACAACGGTTGGGTTATGATGATATATCAGAGAAAGTTAACAAAATTGGGTATGTGTTTATTAAACCGATAGAAAATTAATGGGTTGCGTTTGTTACATTGTTTATTATTAATAACCACATTTTAACGAAATTATATATTGAATGAAACAAAAACATAACTAACCAAAACGAATAAGTTGCCAGCGTGTCCGACATCTTGACCACGTTATACAAACAACTGTTTGTTTAACACAACAATGATATTACATCTTTCACGCAAACAAATGTTAAGTACGTATACGGCGAAACAAGTATATGTTTGGTAGAACCGAATGACATGTTTGATCACAAATGTTTGCGCTAACTAAACTACATTTGTTTGAGAGAAACAGCAACGAATGTTTCAAGTGAAAATTCAGTTTATTGCCACAAATACAGACTGAGACAACTAACTGCGACTTGGTTATGCCAACAAAATATTGTTTAACTGAAACAAATATGTTCAACCATATTACCTGGTTACAGTAAAAATATTCCTCAAACAAATATATTTTGTTATGTGAACAATTTCTTTCTCTCAGTGTAATTAAATTTTGTGAACGTCGGATGCCTAGGCAGAATGTCAGATGGTGGCGTTTTTAAGCACAGCAACATTTATGTGAAACTAATGGAGGGAACGTTAGGTTTACCTCCCGATTCAGTGTTGCCAGGTACTGGAAAACGATACCGTAAGTATTTGTAGTTAACGAAGCATCCCCACTATGTAGATACATTATGAAACTTTTTTCAGGGTGTCATGACAAGGGATCAGTTCAACGAACTTCCAATAAACAACTAAGTAGGGCAAGGGGAGTGGTTGAAAACACTTTCGGAATTTCTTCAGCTGTGTTCAGGGTCCTCAGAAAGCCAATGCTTTTGGAGCCTAAAAAAGCGGTACGTGTTGTAATGACCGTAGCTTACCTACACAACTACCTCAAAAGAAGCCACTCTGCAAGTGAGGTGGATACGCCTCAGGGCACATTTGACTCAGAAGATGCCGAAAGTAATCTAATTGAGGATAGCTGAAGGAAGGAGATGGGATCAGAGCAATTGTCGTTTCTTTCACTACGAGGCGTATCTCGTAAGTCGGCAGTTAGTGCAAAAGACATTCGAGATTCTTTTGCAGAGTACTTTTCTAATATGACACATACATAATTCTGTGTGAGAATCCTGCATACATATCTGAAAGAGGTGCAAATTAAAAGAAAAGTGTTACACAATTAAACTATTATGTAAGTATGTTCACAATTGAAGGGCATGGGAGAAAAGTAATGGTAACCTTCATTAGTTAATGTTCGAAATATATGTTGGAATACAACGGTAAACTCATATTTTATAATTGAATACAATTAACATAAACGAACACTGTAAATGAATAAAATTACTAATTTTAATTTAAATTGTTACCGTTAACATCTTTGTATAATAAATACTCAGTTGCGTTACAATGTGGGTTAGAATTATTTTTCCCCATGGTGCACATTACGATAATTTTTAGGTCATTCATTATTTATCTGCAATTTAACGCATAAACTTTGGAGGTGTAGTAAAAGGCAGTTCACATTGTTTCCTCGCTTTGTATAAATATTCCTTTATTTATATTAAAGCTGTATGTTAATGGAAAATGGAAGGTCACTACTTACTGCATGTCCGTAAAAAAAACCCTCCGTTAAAACTATACTACTGTTAAATACAATAAAATAACCTTGCACGCTTTAAATTGTCACTTCGATACGCTTGTTGTTGATGTACTGTTCAGTGAATAGATTAAATATGTATATGGTAATACAATTTTGCAACTTGTGTGAGTGTGTGTATATATAGTCTACATTTTGTACGTAAATTGTCAACAATTTTGTGGGCATACTTACCCCTTCTGAAGTAATTGTAGGTCTTGGCTCATCTCTGTCTATCAGAAATCCCATGCTTCCGAACGCGAACAATTTGGACTGACATATGTTTTCTCTGCCTGCACACACAACTAATAACATTATGCTTAACCATATAAGTTCTCTTCTAGTGTTCTCTACGAGAAACTAGGATTATATTTTCGTGGAACCGAGAGAGATCACCCAACGGAACAAATTGGAGACGCATTGGGAAGGATGTGGATTCAAATCCTATCTTAAACCATCCTGATTTCGGTTTTCCGTGGTTTTCCGAAATAGATCCTTGTGACTAATTGGATACAAATTTATTCCACTTTTTTATGTTTATAATGTTTTTGTTAGCATGACACGAAAAAGTATTGAAAAAGAAGACGAACAAGTTACTATAATTTTTTTTTCTAATATATAAATGAAATAATTAAGTTATTACATTTTTAATTTTATTCTTATAAGGAAAAAATGAAAACAAACTGAGCATGATATTTCCTATTTTTTAAATAGTTTTCGGAATAGTCGAATTAAATTGATTCTGTACAATATCATTGTTTTGCTTAGAATCTCATTTAGTTTCACGAAAAAATTGCAATTTCAATTCTCCAAATTTGAAACTGTGATTGCAGATTAACAAACTTCCTTTAATGAAATTGACTTCATGAAGACATTCCTGCGACTAAGAAAAATCTCTATACATAAAAATTAACACTGACTGACTGACATATCAAATTGCATCACCAACCACTGAACCTAGAATCGTAAAAAATTTCTGTGGATTCCCCTCAGGTCGTAGGCGAGCACTAAGAAGGAATTTTTCGAAATTCGACTTCTAAGGGGGTGAAAAGGGGTGAAATGTGTTTCCGAAGAAACGTCCATAGAGCTCGAACTCGACGGCCTAGCATCGTGATTTTTACTTTAATAGAACACTCATAAAAATGCATATTGACCAATTTAAGAATTTTTTGAAATTAAACGTTTAAAGGGGTGAAAAAAACTTTAAACGTGTTTCCGATTAACTTTCGATATCAATCGATTCCTTCGGGATAAAGAGTTGGTTATCACTTCAAAATGTTGCTTACGTAAATACACAAAAATTGGTATTAGGGTTTTTTGAAATTCGACCCCCAAGCAGTAAAATGGGGCAAAATGTGTTCTTTTTATAATCTTCTATATCTTTGAAACACAACAGGTTATCGTCGTGATTTTTGCTTTAATTGGTTACTTATACAATTGTCTATGACAGGACTCAAATATGTTTCGAAATTCTTTAATTAAAGGGGTGAAAATACGTTAAATGTGTTTTCGATTTTCCTTCCATATTGAGATATCGAAGTGCTCTTCGCTATAAATTGATGCTTTTGTAAATATCCCAAGTACCATTAAAATATGTTTTCCGAATTCGGCCCTAATCTGGTTAAAAAAAAAGGGGTAATATGTGTTTTCGACTCACAATCGATATATATATCTATCCCATTGATTTTTATATAGTGACGTGATTTTTATTTAGGATTGATGCTTACTCACATTCCTAAAAAGTAATTTCAGGAATTTTGGAAATTCGCCACCTAAGGAGGTGAAAAGGGTTGAAAAGTGGTAAAAAGGGTTTTTCAATTAATCGTCGATATATATTGTACCCAGCGGGCTAATGTTGTGTTTTTCACGTCCACGAGACACCAATAAAGTATTCTAAAACATGATTCAAGGATTTTTGAAATTTATTCTCTTAGGTGGTGAAAAGACATTGAATGTGTTTTAGATAAATCCTCGATATCTACCGAACCGCTCGAGATATGCAATAAACTTTTGCTTCAGGATGATGATTACAGAAATGATCGCAAAACGGTTTTAAGATTTTTCGAAATTCGATTTCTCAGTACTGTGCAGATGTGATATGCGTTTTTTTAATGATCGATTTTGATTCGACTGAACGGGCTAGCGATGTGATTTACACTTCAATTGGATACTTATACAATTGCCTAAGATGTGGATTTAAAATATTTCGAAATTCGACACCCGAAAGGGTGAAAAAGCACAAAATTTGTTTCCATAAACCCACGATATCTATCTAACCAGTAGCGATATTGAGGCGTTGTTCGCGTCAGAGTGATGCTTACGTAAGTATTTAAAAATGTGTATGTAAGTTTTTTTACTTTATAAGATAACGTGACTATTAAGAATGAAACTAAATTTGTCAACATTCAATGCAGATGATCCGAAAAGCAGGAACGAGCAGCGAGAAACAACCTATACAGAAGTTTCACTCTACAGTAACCTATCGAGACGTGGTGTTGTTCAACATCTATAAGCCCAGGACACAAAAAATTTATTTCTTTAAATTAAATTTTTATTTCATGAATTATTTCGACGTTACGTGACGCAGTTGTTTGTTACTCAGGTCTAAACTCCGGGAGGTTCTGGGCTCGAATTCCGTTAAAAGCTGCGTGCAAACGTACAATTCTGACACACAAAAACTACAAGGCAGATCGAATTAGTGCAGCTTACATGTAGTCGTTTAAAAGGGGTAAAATTGCGGTTCGCTTTCCACTCAGGTTCCTCTACAACATCAGCTGACATATCGTCGGTAACCTGCTAAAAGTGATTAAGTCGTAAATGTTATTTTGTTTAAAAGCACTATTAAATTGTGGATATTAGCAAAAATGTGGTAAGTTACGATACTACAGTACGAATCGACGAATAGACTTTAAATTTGGGCAATCGTTCGTGAACAACACATGCGTCTTCCTAGCATTTTAATCATTTTATCTAATTTTGACTTGATCACTTTTGGCAGTAAACCGACGATATATCATCTTACTAATTTCAAGTTTGAGGCACCAAATTCCTTTCCACGAAACCTTTACCCACTGAAACTTTGTAATAGCAATAAAGTTCAAGTGAATATTTTGAAATTATATAATTGAGGGAACCGTCACCAATGGTTGTGCACAGGGTAAATCAGATGTTATTGATTCGATTAACCTCTTACCTTAGGTAACTGTAACTATCCCACAACCTCAAATTTGCAGGGCTATAAATAAGGCCCAGGCTAAGTCGCTATTAGTAGCAGGGACAAACTTAAGATTGCTTTCGCGTGGGCAGCTACAGCTACTTATCCTGCTGCATAATTAATTCAACTAGCCGCTTGGACATTCTAACACTTGATGACTGAAGTACCAATCTTGTGTACAAAGAGGTTTTTCAATTAAAGTAAATATTATCAGTTACGAATAATACTCGCGAGCAAAGCCGAGGGGGGACTGCTAGTATAATCCAACTGCTGACAATAAATATTAATTTTTAATGTTACTTTAATTCCTATTAAAATTACAGTTTCCTGTATTTACGGCAAGTCAATATTTTGAGTATATTTTTAATTGTTTTAGGTTATTTCATAATACTGCGTTTTAATATTATGAAATAAAATTGCAAAGTATCCTTGAGATGGAGAAAACACAGTAAACAGCTGAGTAACATTAATGAGGGCCGTTGTAGATACTTTTCTCGCTTACCCTCAATTGTTCAGTTATCGAGTGAAACTGATAGAAAAATCTGAAAGTAAGTTCCATTGTTGACATTTTAGCTAAATCATTTAAACAAAGCTTTTCCTATTGTGACTAGTCTGTATAGTGTCTACAAGTACATACCTTGCCCAGTGCCCATGCTGGACTTTACTTTAGCCCTTTATCTTCTATAACTTCCCAATAAACTTTTTATTTTCTTCTTCGCCTCTTCTACAGGACAACCGATATCTTTCATAATGTTTACCCACGCATCATGCTTTTTATTCCGATTATAATACGTTGCGTGTCTCGGGTTCCACACTGTTGGGTGCTTTTCATATTCCTGCATTAGTGCGAGACAATTTTCACTACTTCACTCAATTGTTGAATAGCCCGTTCTACCGACGTTGAAGTGTCCAGACGCAGCGCACAATACGAACAGCTCGAGCAGTCACACACACAGCCCACACTGAGCACGCACAGCCCTTTGAGCAAGTACACTTTACCGACTCTCAACGGATAGCGTTTGGGATGTTCGCGAGCTATCTCGCATGCTCGTTCTGTGCGATGAAACACGTCCACTCTACCGCACAAACTCCTGTTCGCCGCACTCTCATTCGGCTCGTGTGAGCAAAATTCAAGTGTGGACGCACCCTAGCTTACAAGGTATCCTGTATAAATACACAAAATACCAATTTTTTTTTTTTGCATTTTTAAACTTTTCTTAAATTTTTAAAATATTTCTTTCAAAATTCAGCACTTTTAATTAAATACAAAATATCACAGTTTTTAAAATTCTTATATGGAACTTGCAGCCTGCAACATCGTTATTCACTTTGAGTTTTTTTCGCTTCGGTATGTGAGCTGGTTTTAGTTGCGTCCTTAAAACACTGATATGCAAATTTTGCTCTTGACAAGCCATTATGCAAACAGTAAGGTAGGTAAAAACATTTTCCGTAATAGCAAATTTTAGTTACATTTTGTGTCTTAAATAAGAAAAAAAAAAATATCTGGTGTGACTATAAAATAAAACGTAAAGATGAAATTGCTGTCTACCGTGCCCTTATGGGTTACAGGGATAAATGTGATAAAAACACGTGTATCTTTACGGCGTACCGTTGTTAAACGTGACTACAAGAATGCGTAGTGGCTTACACCAGCTGCTCAAATAGTGCAGCGCCCGCTATGCTATCTGAAACACTTATGGATCATGGAGCGTTGCCACTGTACGTGTCCGTCTTTAGTAGAAGGCCGGAGTCTTGAATGTGGCAACACTGCATCGCGGGCCTGCTGCTAGTCACTTCTTGGCCACCGTATAGTGTGCAACGTGTATTGATGCAGCTTTAGTGGTGTGTACACGTCTACACCGACTAGGACAGCCAATGAGCGACAGGCAGCAGGCCTCCGATGCAGCGTTGCCAGAGCCACATTCAAGACTCCGAACTTCTGCTTAAGACGGCCATGCACTATGTGAAAGTTAACTCTGCGTGTAACTGATCGGTGACGTCTAGGCGCGAATGTCTGGTCGACGTTTGCCGTACACCCACAACCCGACTCTTCAGATACTGCTGAACACATTGACGTCACGGAATCCATACACGAACACTATGTTCGTGTACTTTGCTCGTGTAAACAGTCCTGATGTGTCGCGACTCCTAGTCTCTAATACCAATACTGAGAGTAATCTATCCCGCCTCCCAACTCCGCGGCGGAACACTTTGTCAGTAAAATTGCGACTGGGTGTGTTTCACCTCTCCTGTCGTCTCAGCAATGGACGGGTTTCTCTTCTGCATCTGTCTGTGTTTTCTGCGCGTTTGTCCCTGTACATTGTTAATGGAACTCCGTAGCTTAGGTTCTTTATTACCAATAATCTGAGGAGTACGCTCACCAATCGTGTTGGTCGAAACTCGGGGGGTTGTACCGGACGAGGCTGACAACACGTTTTAACGGGCTCTCGGGTCACGATCGGTAAGAGCGTGGGACACCTTTAGGAGCTCACACAAGTATATTTTTTTCAGCAATTTAAACCGTTACGGCTGCCCAAATCATCTTCAGGGTTAGAGCCATGTGGGCGACGTCACGCCCTGAGGAGACTCGCCGGGCCTCCATGCACGTAATTTATGCATTGGCACCCTATGCAACAACTCTGCACTGCATGCCACGCTAACACTGGTAACAAGTGGATTATGTTAATTATATAATGAATATAATATGATAACATAATGCAACATAATTAAATATAATATGATATAATATAATATAATGTAATGTAATAATATAATATAACATACCGTAATGCGATGTACTATAATATAATGCAATGTAGTATGATATAATATAACATAATGCAATGTGCTATAATATACTATAATACAATGCACTACAATACAATATAATGCAATGTAATATAATATAAAACAGTGCAATATTGTATGATGGAACATAATGTAACACAGTAAAATATACTATAACAAATTATGATATAATATAATGTAAAATGAGATAATAAAATATAATATTTTATTATATAATATGATATAATACAAATTAATATAATATTAAATGATAAGATATAATACAATGTAATAAAGTGTAATTTAATTATCTCTACGAGTGTATGAACATACGGAATTGTAATTTTTCGTTGTCAGTCACAGTAACAGTGCACAAATGTTAAATGAGCATATGTGCTAAACGCATGGTAGGTACGTTGCTATAATATTTTGAAGACGGTGTTTTCGCCTAGTCCCAGCCGAATTTTCTCGACACTACACCTCCAGCTATTGTATAGTACCTAACCTTAATAATGATCATAACACTCAAGCGAAGCTAGATACTGGACCCAATCTGTTAGTGATCTATCCTAGAACTCTTCGTATCTGCAGACTGATTCGATAGATGGAAATAAAAACAATCAGAAAACCACACAAACATTTTTCATTCATAACAAAATAACGCCTGAAGTAAATATATTTTTTTCAAAATCAGCTTATGTGTTATAAATAACAACAACTTAACTATGTATCCATGTTTGAAATATTTATATCGCTTGAACTAACCAGTTTTATAAACTTATATAAAGTTTTGAGCGACTTGAAAACCCTCGCGGCGAGTGAATGTCACTACGACCCTAAAATAAAATAATAATAATAATAAAACAGCCGTTAGCAGTTTGGTTACAGCAAGCAGAAGTTAAACCAGGGCAATCTTAAACATGAAGTCGTTTATACTCCACTGACATAAAAAAAAGAAACATGGGTCGGGATACCGTCAACCAGAAATACTTAAATATAAAGACGTAAAGACTAGAGTAAATACTCGAGACGTTCCCTGTCTTCTACCTTCTTCCGATTGCGCCAGTATTTTTCAAACAGCATGCATGTGGCAACGATCGAATGAAATGTGGTCGAATAAAATATTTATTTTGTAATATTACATTCATTGTTACGTTGGTATAACGTGAAATTTTTTTGGTACTTTCTAAATACGAAAATAAAATCAAGGACAAATCATTTTACGAAGTATTTTACTGCTGTGTAATTCAACTCACTTTATATATATATATATATATATATATATATATATATATATATATATATATATATATATATATATATATATACTAGCAGTCCCCGGCGGCTTTGCTCGCGAGTATTATTCGTAACTGATAATATTTACTTTAATTGAAAAACCTTTGTACACAAGATTGGTACTTCAGTCATCAAGTGTTAGAATGTCCAAGCGGCTAGTTGAACTAATTCTGCAGCAGGATAAGTAGCTATAGCTGTCCACACGAAAATCAGTCTTAAGTTTGTCCCTGCCACTAACAGCGACTTCGCTTGGGCCTTATTTATAGCCCTGCCTATTTGACGCTGTGGGGTGATTACAGACACCTAAGGTAAGAGGTTAATCGAATGAGAAACATATGTTTACCCTGTGCACAATCATTGGTGATGGTGCCCTCAATTATATATTTTCAAAATATTCACTTTAACTTTATTGACATTACAAAGTTTCAGAGGGTAAAGGTTTCGCGGAAACGTATTTGATGCCCCAAACTTGAGATTAGTGAGATGATATATCGTCGGTTTACTGCCAAAAGTGACAATGTCAAAATGAGATAAAATTATAAAAATGCTAGGAATATGTATATGTTGTTCACGAACAATTGCCCAAGTTTAAAGTCTATTCGTCGTTTCGTACTGTTGTGTCACAGTATAGTAAGATACCACATTTTTGTTAATATCTACAATTTATTACTGTTTTTAAACGAAATAGCATTTATGACTTAATCACTTTTGGCAGTATACCGACGATATGTCAGCTGATATTGTAGAGGAACCTAAGTGGAAAACGAACTGCAATTTTACCCCTTTTAAAGACTACATGTAAATTGCACTAATTCGATCTGCCTTGTAGTTTTTGTGTGTCAGAATTGAACGTTTGCACGCAGCTTTTAACGGAATTCGAGCCCAGAACCT
>PNEQ01063293.1:0-11008 GCA_003012365.1 Medauroidea extradentata
TGGTTGCATCATTTGCGTGCGTTTGCCCGTTTTGCGTATATACACATTCAAAAGTATTGGAAATTACTTTGAGTATCATTGCCGAAATGATGTGAAACCATCGGTAATCTGTATATTATGTTTTACGTTTGCCAGCCTAAAAACAACATACTTTTTATTTCACATGTTAAGAAAATACGTTAATTATTGTTTCTGAAGTACGTCGTCGTTGTTCGTGACAGTAGAACTGAACGAAACTTGAATTATTGAATAGCGTGTGTCATGTCTGTTGTAGTGGCGGTTTTGCGTTACAAATTCAAATAAAATATGCCCTCATTTACGAGATGCGTAACGGCAATAGCGCGTGTTGTTTATATTAGTCGATGGACAGAAACCAGACATTAACTCGCAGGTATTTATAAATAAGATTACTTTTTTATGTCTTACATTCAGCCCCCGTGCATTTAATGAGTAGATATTGTAGCTAAAATTTATCGGAGGAGTTTAATGTAGTTGTAAACATTGCACGACCCTATGTAAATAAAAGTACGTGGCATTATTTGTGTTTACATCGGCGGAAAGATATAAACTGGCAGGAAATAGAAATTAATCAAGGCTTTTTTGAGTGTTCACTTTATTCCGAATCACCTATACCAATTAACTATAGGCTTTTCGGAATAAAGTGAGCACTCAAAAAACTCTGCTAGATTCCTGTTTTCAGCCAAATCGTAGGCTATCTTTCCGTGCGTAACGGCTAACGACAGGAAATGTCTCACCTCTCTGGATACGTCGCTTGATGTTTGCGTGTGTACTATGGTTGACTTTGAATTATATGCAGTAACACCTAGTGATATTTTTCTAAGGCTAGATTTGTAGTACTCATTTTAACATGAACGACCTCTAATAAGCCTATCCTTTTCAATGTTGGTGCATTTTGACCTAGTAATTATACGACTGACATTTCAAATAAGTCGTGTGGTCATATGAAACTAGTAGGTAATATTTAATATTTAATTATATCGTCCATGAAACAGGAATATATCGTATCCCTCAGTTTAATAGAAATTGACATTTTGCTATGTTTGGGCACGTATGGGTTCGGTTTACGCCTTCAATTCAAAATGCCACATCCCTTAAGAATTTATCTTGGTTTATTTTGATGTAAATTAAATTGTTTTATCTCCCACGAGGTTTCCTGAAAGTGTTTTCAGTAGAACTCCCGCATTGCGGGACACGTAATATTGCACTTTCATGTACGATATGCTAGATTGGGCCCGAATCTGTGCAGTAGATCACAGGTATATTTATATTTTCTGTTGTAGCATATTTTACAAAATAGTGACAATAAAAGATTACATACAAGTACAGTTGAGCTGTAAACGTGATATTTCTTCGCGTAGGAACTGTGACTGAAAGTAGTTAATTTTGGGGATACATGATCTCCACGATAGTTTTCTTGCGCCAACGTGTTTCATTGCCCTACATGCCACCTGAACCTCTGTTTCATTGTTATTGGCGGCGTGTCTGTGTTCAGAGACGTCTCTTGTTGGACTGTGCCAATCACAGTAAGGTTACTGTATCATCACGCGTCTGTGATTTGCCTCAAGATGCTGAAAGTTAAAGACATACAATCACTAACCATAAAGCAGAGCTGCAGATGGCATGCGAGGCAGTGCAACAAAGTTGGTGTAGTAATATGTTCGCGATAATCACACGTACCTAGTGGCTAGAGACTAGCATCAAGTTCTCTTTCCAACTTCAAAGATTATTTACGGGCCTGAATATGGTTTACTTTTGGCTGCAGGAACACGTCAAAATTTTATGTATAGAAGCGAGCCATAAAAATATTGGGTCATTGCTTTAAAGGACTAGGTTTTATGTATATCCCTTCTCTTTTTTATTTCACAGTGGCTGGAAGATTGCAAGACTACCAAACTATGAGCTAATGATCTAAATGAATAATAATACTACGCATGTGAGAACTGATAATAGGCAAAAGCTACCTTATTAAAAATAAAATCGGCTGTGTAACATTTAAACATGCGTCGCTTTTAAACACGTGCTCAGTGCATTTCGCTGTTATTAGTTTATTATTATTATTTTTTTATTTAAAGCCGGGTGTTGTAGACTTTAGTTTCGTGACGTGGGCTCGATTCTCTTTCACAATTTAGAGCCAGCGTGTGTTGTGCTTAGCTAAATAACTTGAATGTTGTTCGGTTTTCTACTGAAAGAAGGGGTAATTCGAAGAAATCGAGCAACAGGTCACGGTATAAACGCTAGGCGTAAGATGACCGGGTGACCTTTTTAATGGAACTGTACCTCTCTTATCATGATCTGTCCCGGTGCACTTATATGGTGACATAATTCCAAGGAACACTAGCGATGTACAACGTTATTACCGAGAGGTATGCAACACACACGACTACAAGTCAGGTGGAAAGGGGTACTTGTAAGCAGGGGCGCAGGCAGGATGTCTTTAGTGGTACGTGTAATCTAGTGAAACAAAAAAAAAAAAAATATTTTATTGTTTATATTAGCTGGAAAAACAGGAGCTACAATGTGTACGTACCAGCATATAACACGACAGTGATTACATCCTTGTATTTTATTTACATTGTACGAAACATTCTTAAGGGCGCCGCCTACTCGTGCGTGAGAGGCTCAGAAGCGACGGAGCAGTAAGGTCGACCTTGAAGCGCGTATCAATGCCGCGTCGCCTCAACGAGCCAAGAGCTGAACTAACGTGCAAGGTTCCCGCCGAACGGTTTTTACTATGGGACACTAAGCGGTGACCATATAATTGTATTGGTGGAATGTCTGCAACTAAGTTCAGTGCAGGTGGCAATCTGAGTTTCACATACATCCGGTTAATACATTTTTAAGTACGGCAGTCTGAAAAAGCCGCTTCTAGTCATGTTGGAGGGCTTAGAAATAGTGTTTTTTAATGAGCGTGGCGTCTTAACAATGAGGTTCCGACCTTGTCTGAAGTTTGTTTTCTCTTCATACGTTGGCACAATGGGCACACGTGGAATATTTTCGTAGAAAAAACCTGTTTACGAGCTCACTGCAACTCATTTGAAGCGTGAGGTAGGCGGCCGCCTTAAGTCTTAAGTTTCTACTTCTTTTTAGATATTTTTTTTTTAACTTAAACGCTAGCAGATATCAAAAGTCTGTCTGGCAGTTTTGTAGCTAATTTTTTTAGTAGCAAGAAATTATACTGTTTCGACTAGAAGTCAGTTAGCCAGAATTCCGTTAATTACATAATTAGTTAAAACCACAGTACTTAATTCTTACTGCCTTAAAAAAAATCAGCCATCATGGAGACGGCGATATTAAATAAAACTGCCAGACAGATTTTTGATATCTGCTCTCGTTTAGGCGTAAAAAAATAATATCGCTAAAAAAATACATAAACTAGAGAGCATGGCCTTAAATTACGCCTAGTAAGTTTCTAAATAGCATGGGTGCAAACGGTCTTCTATCTATCCTAGCACAGATACGCACATGACGCACAACCGCCAGGCAAGTGATCGTTGGTTACATGCTTTACAGCAACATGCAGTCTGGAAATGCATTCCTCGACGCTTTCCATAGTTTCATGGTGCACTAGTTCCTTGGAATCCCCACAAGGAGTAGTCTAAGGGATAGATATCCGGTGACCTTGGTGGCCAGAATACACGTCCATCCCTTCCTGTCTACCGCGCATGGACAGATGCGATCTAATTCCTGGTGAGCTGCTGCACTGTAATGCACCGGTGTCCAGTCATGTTGGTACCACATAACGCTTTGCAGCGCTTGTGAAACATTCTTTAAGGACGACGCCTATGTGCACGTTAGATGTTTAGAAATGACAGAGACATAAGGGCGACTTTGAAATGCGCATCAAATGCCGCATCGTCTCAACGAGCCAAGCTAAACGGTGACCCTATAATTTTATTGGTAGAAAGTCTATAGCAAAGTTCAGTGCACATCGCAATCTGAGTTTCACTTACATTCGGTCAGTACATTTTGAAGTACGGCAGTCAGAAAAATCCGTTTTTAGTCATGTTGGAGGGCTTTTTAATGTGTCTTAATGAGCATAGTGTCTTAACAATGAGGTTCCGACCTTGTCTGAAGTGTGTTTTACTTTCGTACAATGTCACAATTGTCACACGCGGAGTGGTTTCGTACATAAAACCTGTTTACGAACACACTGCAACTGATTTGAAGCGCGGTGTAGGCGGCCGCGCCGTCGAGAAACACTGCTTACCAACCTCCTGTGAGTCTGTGAGGGAAGAAATACGGTCTCGTCAACCGCCTTTCCAGGATATCGCACCAGATGTTTATGTCCCATCGGACCTGACAACCCCTGGCACAAATGACATGAGGATAGTCATTAGAGGTGTTGTGCCAATATAGTACACTTTTCTTGGGTAAAATGAGCTTCGTCAGTTCACAGGATGTGACCCACAATGTCCGGGTTTTGTTGAAGTGCCGTCAGCATCCAGTGACATTACTGTAGACGGTGAAGCCGATCCCCTTCAATTACGTGATGTACGGGACTGTAGCTTATTGATATTTATTACACACATCGCCATGCAAGAAGGTCTGTACAAACGAATGACTCACACCGATGCGGTGCGCGAGCTTAGGTGGGATCCATTGAAAACATCTGTAGTAGCGTCTTGGCAGGATGTCACAATTAACGTGATACACGGGCTGCCTACCTGCTGGCATTGCAAAAATGCTCCTACTTTTGAGTGCATGTATCTCAGAAACGGTTTGTCTGAGCGTGTTCAGACAAGAACACCTTTTTTTGTTCCCTATATCATTCCGGTTCTTTATTCACTAGGATGGGCTGCTATAGGCGTACGTGTACAGAAATACATGCTTAATAACATAGGCGACTCCATGTTTCCAACGCATGTGATGGGATGGTGTTCACACTTTACCTACATACGTGTCGTCATGCATCTGAATTGAGTCCGGAAGGCCAGCGTCCCATTTGTGGTGGTTATTGAACTATCCCGATCGCCTTGGTGGGAGGCGAATGGTCTGACGATTTCGGCCACCGAAGCTACTACAAATTGAAGAAGAAAATAGTGTTGCCGCTGAGAAATCCCTTTGCTTGCTACACGGAAAAATACAGGATGTTGCAGTATTGAAGGTCAATACAATCATCACATCTATAGGAACAAAAACATTTATGTGAACAGTATACAGTGCATTACGCGCGGACTGGATCATGTTTCTGTGAATTAGGCCTTCTGAACCTGACAGTGCGTACTGTCCCATTAAATACGATACTCTGGTTCCGTGTAACTGCTAATAATAGCAGCACCGCATTCCACACGATAAAGCATCGAACTGTGTACACTGTGCGTCATGTACTGTGACCTGTAGTGCAGAAACGATGAATTTTTGGACGTATGTTCATGTCACATTATTTGTTCCTCGGATGTAAGGATTGTGCCCCTAAAATATTGTCTCAAAAGTTTGCAACATCCTGCATAGCCAACATTTCAGGACAAGTTTGACACAATGCAGTTTCACTTAAGTAATAAGACACGATTTAAAAAAAATCTAGCCTCTATTAAATAGTGTTACTTGATGGTATGAAGAAGTCTCATCGGAGCTATAAGTTGCGTATGAATTGTAACCGTTAGAACTACAAATATTGTGATATGCCCTGTTTTATAAGTTCTGGTACCCGTCACCTAGTATATCCCGGAATGTAAACATCAAACACAAGTACATAACTAGACAACGCACTGAAATAATAGGCAATGGACGGCTGGCACGTGAAATCTTCGTACTCGCTTGCAGAGTGTCCTTGTACTGTAGCACCGGGTGGAGGCCAGACAAAGGACGCAGAGCCATTACCGGTTATTCAGATCACAGAAAACTTTCCATTGTGACTGAGAGAAAATCACGGAAGGTGGTTGCCGCATAATTGGCTACGACATTTCCGCCTGAAGCATCATGGCCAACCGCCTAAGTTGGCCCGACTGTTCTGACTCCCTTTGGGATAGGTCTGTCTTTTCTGACGCGCTAAAAATGCACGTGAATAAAAAAAATAGGGAGGGTAGAGACGGCTGTACAGTTACTGTGTTAAAGTCCGCTATACACTATCCTTATTTCTCTACTCCATTCCTTACTTAATTCTGTCCATAAACTTCGGATGAAATGTAATAACATAATTCTGTAGCAAACCTTCTGTATTGTGTACTTACTGTCACTTTTACTAATAAGCTACTTTACATAAAATGGAAAAACATATTTCTGATGTTTGGTGTTATATTCCATTAATTATAGCTGTAAAATTCCCGAAAACTATTTCACATACAAGACAAGCGTGTAACTGCCAAATAAGTGAAACTATCTTTTATTATTTAGGTTTTAAAATATCCGACGGTCGTGTGTTCAGTTGGAAACAAGAATTTTATTCCTATTCAAAGTATATTGGCAACCCTACTTGCGCACTTCACGTGCGCGGTGGCTGGACGTGTTGCATTACGCATGTGCGTGAACATACACTACTAGACTGAAAAAGAGGACAGGCTCTATTTGTCAAATGAAGTACGGAATTCTGGGTAAAATAAGCGTGGTTCCCATCCACACTGGCACAGTACTACTTGTACTGAATTAGGCACGCAATTCTGTACTGAATTGTGGATAGCGTGTGCTGGTCTTACTAATAAATATGTATGAGGAAGGTATGCGAGGGTAAGAGTATCGCGCCCAAGATGTTGATTCATTACTGGGCACTTGTAGGCAAGTAGCCCTGAAGGATAACATGAGATGAGGCCGTACAACGGTGATGCGGAGGAATGATGGGGGTGGAGGAAACGGGAGGTCACCGAGAGGCTTAACTTGCTCTTCGTCTCTCGTTCGTGTGGAATTTATTTGTCGTGCTCTGTATTCTTTATTTTTGCGTTGATTTATTATTAGTATATCATCATTTATCTCGTAAAATAATTGAATCAGGAATTTGCAAAATAGGCCAAGTCCAAGTGAGTAGATTCTGGGAAACAACAAAAAACTTATTATAGTGGATCTGGGAGTGAAACAGGTCATCAATTTTGGATAACTTGCAAGTATAGTGTGTGCATGGAATAATATGAAACATAACTGATGTTGACGCGCTTTTATTTTTTAGAAATTCATTATGTTATTGGACATGGTACCTTGTAAAAAAGAAGTAGCGTTCTTTCTAACAATGGCACATAAAACATAATGTTTTGAGTAAATATTAGTGCAATGTTGGTATATTCTAGTGAAAAACTAATAATATGATACACAGAAACATGTTTTGCAAACACAACACCACGCAGTACCTTATACCCAATAAAGCAATGTTATGTGTTACACTATCAGAGAAAGCGCAATGTCTTTGGTGTGATTGTTGGAACTTTAGTATAGCCTAAGCTAGTGAAAAAACTACTAAGCCACATTGAAACTGAGTGTTCAACTTCTATCGTGTAAGTCATAAACAAAATAATGCGCTATTGGCACATTCATGGACTAGTCCGTTTAACGTATTTCTTGTATAGGGCTTGGTTTTCTTTTGTTTCTGACAGCTAAGAGAGTGTTTTGGAGAGTCAGAATCTCGTATAACCTGAATTTGCTCAAAAAGTGGACTTAGTCCCGATTCAATTGTATACCCAAGACTATCCTCACTTCTCCATTCAAAAAATTTTTGGTATTTGCTTAGAACTGGAACGGTAATATGTCGTTACCTCTGCCTAGTACCAGTACATTACTTGTCAATAGAAAGTATGTTTGCAACATTGTACAGTACTTCGCGCATCATTGACAATACTTGCCATCTCTGTAACGTTTCACTAATAATAACTTTTATCCTGACTTCTATTGTATTGCTCTTGAGAGATAGGAAAATAGTTGATAAACGCAACAGGTTCTAGCACAGGGCAATGTCGGTCATATTGAGTTTCCGCCACCCACACATTGTCATTTCGTAACTACCGCACCATCTTTTGAATTGATAAAACTTAGTAAAGGTTTTATTACGAGAGTTCTTAGGTACCAGGAATCATTAATATATTTCCGTCTTAGTTGTTCCTATTTTATATTTCCATTTTATAAATTTGCTGTGCTAATACTTAAGCCTAAAAGAGTGCGTGTCTAAAGTACAAGTATCAGGCTCCTTTAAAAAGAACACGCGACGTTTTAAGTGACAATGGTTGGTGCTACTGTCCTGTCCCCAGTGACATCATTGTCTAGCTGGTCAGTTTTTCTAATAATACAAGTGAGACTAAATATGTCCCACCCGAAAGCACCCTGAAATTATGAGGGTACCCTCACACACTCATATTTTCAAAACTATTTGTTAGTACCTATTAAACAAATACAACTGTACTAATACCAAGCAAACAAAACCTATGATTATTCTGTGTCTATCTGTGTGTGTATGTAGGTATATGTATGAAGTTAATTGCAACAAAAATATCACCCATCTTCCCACCCCCCTCCCTCAAAATATCCTGGACGCGCCCATGTCAACTTGTCGGGTTCTTCAATGAATTAGCCTACAACTCACTTATTCCATTTGAACTTGTAAGGTAGTTGATTGTTGAGTTTATGCAAGTGTCACATGCAAAACCTAATACTACACTAAACCAAAAACTCTACTCCAGAAAGTATGTATATGTGTAGTGAGTGATGAGTGTGCTGACAGTAGTCTGGTGGTGTTGCAGGCAGCCTCAAGTTGAACGGCGCCGTGCCGGGCGCAGTTAAGAACCGGCCTCGCATCCCAACCCCCGACGTCACCAAGGAGGTGGTGGATCGCGAGAGGATGGCAGGCATGGGCTCTCAGCACCCCACCACCTTCATCGCCACTGGCGCCGACGGCTCTGCTATGATGCAGGTTGTTCTGTCGACCATCAGCGAGGACGTGGGCGGCGGCGGGGGCACCGCGGCGCTGGCACAGTCGGTCCTCACGCCGACATTGTCGAGCGCCGGCCTGGAGGCGCCCACAGCAGTCATCACGTCGCAGCCATTCAACATCGCCTTCAAGGCGGCGCCCTTCACGTTCAGCGCCCCGGCGCTCGCCGCCCTGCCCGTCACTTTGACGCCGGCCCAGCCGCGCAAGACAGAGTCTACGCCCGAGGAGGACTCGGGGCTGGCGTCAGAGGGCGACGACAGGAGTCGCAAGACGAGCACCGCCTCCGAGACTCGTCGTAGCGAGGTGTACGTGTAGACACCTCCAGCCCCTATCTCGACGTCCTTTCAACCCCTGTCTCCTCAGCTAAATGCGCCCCCTCCACCTGTGTGAACTCGGACACTTGTCAGTTTCCATTGTTCCTATCTGAGCACGGACAATCGGTGTACATAGCTCGCGTAGGGACCATGACATTCGTCGTGGAGCTGCTAGTGTATGTCTTTGTGCCACGTGCGGACAGTTGCATGCATGACCATGCAAGTGAATGTGGCTTTTGTGATATCATTCCTGTACTGAATGCTGCTGCAATGAGATTTTGTTTTCCAGTCGCGCTAGTTGTGATGAATTTGTATTTATGACACGCAGTACGTTTTGTGTACAGATAGAATTTTTTTTACGTTATTTGTGGAATGTTTGACAGTACAATATTTTTACTGTCGCTTACTGTTCATTATCGTTTGAAGGTGGCAGTGTTTCATATATATATTTTATGTGAATGTATATTTTTTTTATGTTTTAAAATACATTAGAAAAACTTCTTTTCAATATTTATATTTGAACATAAACGTGACACAATACGTACGAGCCAATGTATATTAAAATTCGTTTACAGTGAAAGTCTTGCCTGCTATGTAAATAAGAATATCACTTGTATTTACGTCTTTCATGGAATTAAATGTGAATAATGATGATTTATGGAATACGTGCTGTGAAATTTCTGAACTTATGATGTTTTATTAATGTTAGTGTAATAATGAAAATTCTTTGCCTTGGAATATTCAAGGTTCAGAATAAGAATTTTCTATATTTTTCAAGTTGATTGAAAAAATTATTGTGTAAATAGTGTATTTTTCATAATGTTGCTATAATCATTTAATGATTGGCTCTACATTAGTCTAAGAAACATATAGAATATAAACAATGTGTTATTACTTTTTTCCTAATTTTCTGTTAGTCACAATCCGATGTTGAACAATTTTTTTTTTTTGTTAAAACAGTTACAAAAAGGGGAAAATCAGTAAGGGGTTTCGTGTAGTAAGCAAGCATAGCTAGCTGCAATTGTCTTAGCTGTGACTATTCTGTAATCAGGCACAGTTGTTTTGCAGACTTGTTTCCTAATGTTTTCACATTTCAGTGAGTTTATTTATGATGCAATTTTGTTTGTAATATATTTGTAAATATCGTTTTGCTGAGAATATGTCAATAATTATTACAATGTAAATGTATATTTAAAAATAATGGAAAATAAAAGAAAGTTTATTTGAAGACTACTGTTTCAATTTTTGTTTACTAAAACCTTACATGCCTCTGAGAACGTTCATTTACAACAGTGTACAGTGCAGAATACAGTGGCTTGAACCATCTGACGGGTGCAGCATTGCCATGCAATCATGAGACTCAGGAGGAATGAAAAAACAGAAACAACCCACACCTAGTCATATTTTCCTAGTGCCAACATTCTTGTGTTGTTTTTACACACTTAGTTTTAACGCTTCTTTGTAATCAGTTTTAGTTAACGTTGATCAGGTTTCATTCTACAAGAATACTTTCTATTTCTGAAACAGAACTGTTATTTGTTGGTGATTTTGATTATTTTCAGAGCAGTTTTATTTGTAAACATTGTGAAATATGTTTGTTCCTGTATTAAAGTATTCAAATTGTCCTGTTGTTTTATAACAGTTCAGAATTTACGACATGAATTCCTCAATATTTCAATCAGCATCCTTAACATATTATAGTGAGTTAGTTAAAAGAAGTTTTACCTCTTCCTAAAAAGTGGATTAACCTTTTCAGTATATGTGTGTATATATATATATATATATATATATATATATATATATATATATATATATATATATATATATATAT
>PNEQ01063294.1:0-11009 GCA_003012365.1 Medauroidea extradentata
GTTTGTTCGTTATAGATATTCCTTAATGTTTTCGTCAGTTTGTTTCCTTTTTTTTTTGTTTTGTTTTACTAAGCTAATAACTGGGTAGAACTTAGCCCATACGACAAGTCGGACGGAAGAATCATGGTAGCTAAGCGTCTGTAGAAAAGTGAATTTAAATGCAAATTGCAATATTTTTATTTATTTTTGTTATACTGAATGGTACCGCATTTTATGAAATGTAATGCACCTAGATAAATAAATATAACTGCTGATGAATCTGGAGTGTCTCACTTCAAGTTAAAACCTGGCTAATGATGTAGAAAAACTAATCCAACTGAGCTATCCGGCGCACTTCACGAAACATAACCTCAACACCCACTACAGTGACTACAATCACCACAGCAACAAGCAGCAGACGCAAAAGGGACGCGTCACAGTAGTAAATTTTCAATATGTACTTTTTGCTTAAACTGTGTGCATTTGAATTTAATGAAATTATGTGTATTCATTGTTAAAGCTTGAAGTGTGAAAAGGACAGCGATATCAGTCTAAATTTAGCGTTTCCAGGAAAAGTTGCTATATTTCAGTGCAAAACCGACCTATAAACATGAACGTTAAGAATTTGCCGCCATATTTGGTTGCAACCAATAAGATCACACAGACTGTAGCTGATTTGCCGAGTCAAATTTTAATTTAATGTTTCTTTTACCTAGCAACAAGGTTAATACTAAATGTATTTGTATGTAATTGATTTGGAAACTAAATTGTTAATGTTTGTAATTATGTGGAGATATCACGAGTTCAAAATGTTCTTTTAATTATATAAAAATGTAATACTTAAAATTGTTTCCTGTAATGGCAGCGGGGCGGCACCACTGATGAGCAACACCGGTAGCTTGCGTGCGAAGGACTGGGAGTCGTTGGCAAGATGTAGGCTGAGGTGGCTGCGGAGTTTGGTCTTGGTCAAGATGGCATGAGCAGAGCCGGTTGTGCGGAAGTAGAATGACGATGGAGGCAGAACTGATAGGGTTCTGCGTGTAAAATGCAGTGAACGTGGTTGTAAGGAATTAGTAATGATTTATTTCGTAAATGTTTATGTAATTTGTAAAGTTGGGGTTTTATTATTCTTTTATCAGGAACTGATAACTTCTTGGTGATCACCGGCACATGGTTTAGCAGTAACTTTTTTTTCTGTTTGCTCAAAAGGATGCCTCTCGACAGTCAGGAGTTTAAGAAATGTATAAATTTGGAACGTAATTTCATTTAATAAACCCCAAAACTTTGTGAAAGTACTGCTGATTCATTCCTTGTCTCGTGCTACATTGTGAGAATCCATGCCCTTTGTGTTGATGTCGCTGAGCTAGTCGTGGATGTGTAGCAGTAGTAGCTTACGCGCTGAATTTTTGTACGCCTATCGTGTGGCTGCAGTGACGCGCGCGGATCAAGAGATTGCACAATTTGCAGTTTGTAAGGATGGAAGTTAAGGTTCTAATGGAGAATCCTTCTCACAGATGCTTCACTTATACCAATGCGAAGAGCATGTTGTTTGGGTAATTGGCGTGGACTTCTAACCATAGCCCCTCGAACAGCTTCAATGTTTGCAGTTTTTCAAACAGTTTTCACATCCCCACCTCTTTTTTTTAGATGTTGATCCCGTTTGAAGTTCTTTATCCATGTTCGAATTGTATTGTCTAACGGAACAGGTTGGTTTCGCGGTATGTTAAAATGACGTCAAAAAGCACGTCACATTTGCACTAAACTTTCACCATTTTGATAATACGCTTTCACCACGTACCCGCGTTGTTCACCCGTCCAACGATCCATTGCAACTAACCTACCTAAATGACAGATTGTGCAGGTTACGGCGCACAAGTAACCTTCACCCCACTACCTCCACTCCTTGTCTCAAAGCCAGATACAATCATCCCGTCGGATCCTGTACATACATACTTACACAGTTCTTATACTTACATAAAGCAGAGAAGAGTTTCACATGAATTGCGACATGCAGTACTGTGTACAAATGTAAACTTTGCAGAACCTAAAATAATTTTGATGTGGTTGTGTTATTCAACAGGTGACAGCTAACACAGCAATATACTACGACCCAGACCCTCAGAATACAGTGATAGCAGAAGATCAAGAATTTGTGAATGTATATTATGAGATGCCAGACTTTGACCCCACCAGGATATCTCCCTGGCTGCTGCGTATAGAACTGGATCGTAAGAGGATGACAGGTACGTATCAAGTCAATGGTTAATGTTCTACATATCTGTAATTGTCATTGCATATGTTCAAGTAAAGATAAAGTGCAAGTTTCCCCCCTATTCATTGCAAGCCATTACAACCAGACTTACATTACTGCCCCATGTTTGAATTCCCCGCCGTGCTTAGTTCGTCTTCCGGCCGCTAGGCTTGTAGGTAACACGAGCACACATTGCAGCTGGATTGCAGTGTGCCATGTCTTGCCACCCGAGGAAGCCAGTTTAATACTGGCGAAACTTCGCGACCGTGTTTCCGCGGAAAAGTGTATGTCGTCCCTTCGTGTGGGTGTACCTATTTATAAGTATCAACTGTAAGTACTTGTACTTCTGTCACATTACTTTGTTTGTCTAGCTGCCTATTTCCTGCCATTTTGAACTAAAATAAGTCACTCGAAGTCATACAAGTAAATTGACGTGATTAAATGCACACTTTCCCTCATACAAACTACAGCTTTATCCTCCTGTAAGAAATCTTAGGTTAATCTAGTTATCTTGCTGCCACACATAAATCATTTATATATAAAGAATTTTCAAATGACATTAATTGCATTGACAAATAGTTGAAGTCCCCTATAAACATGTGGTTTAATTCTTTAGGTGGAGATCTCTTGTAGTAACAGTTCTTCCTTGAATGTTTCAGGCAGTTGCACAAGTGCAACCTTCCATTGGTGAAAAATGACATATTAAAATATATATATAGGAAAATATGAAAGACATATTATAGGATTCGAGGGTTCGTACGCCTCCTTAAAAGCCCTTAATTTTTGTGGCACATCCTTAAAAACTCCTTAATTATCTTAACGACTCCTGACAGTATTAGGAACATAAAAGTATGTTTTATATGCCGTCAATACGTCTTTGTTTACACCGCCATCTTATTCGCATGCCATTCTATGATTGCATGGTAGCAGAGAGGCTTAAGGCCGTGTCTCAACTCGCTAAAAGCGTACTCTCGTCCTCTCTTGACGTCGCAGAGGGTACTTGCTACTGTCCCAACACAAAGGGAGAGTGTGAAATAAGAGAGTGAACGAGAGTGAGCGATGATGTTCCCTCGTAGCTCACTCTCGTACCCTCTGTGGCAGCCATATTGCTTTAAAATTAACCCATTTCATTTGTGTTTTGTTGAGAATTATTTTTGCTCATTGTTCATTGTTTTAATCCGCTGTTCTTGTATTTAATAAATATATTAGATAATAACAATAACCTGCATTAAATACATATATCGTAGTTATTATTAAATCCAGATTTATCATACCGTTTATTTTCGTGGCCTTGAGAGGAAACTACGTATACAATTACATGCGAAGAACTGTGCAATTTATTTAAAATTTCGAAAATTAAATGAAATAAATTGAAATTCAATAACATGTACCATACGGAAAAAGTAATGATGCCGAGTACAATGCTATATTTATAAACATACACTGTTTTTAAGTATATTTAATGTCCTCTAGGGCATCCATATATCGTGTAATTTTATCAGCAGTGAAGTCATTCAATGTTATTTATTCATTTAATTTTTGAGGCTTATACATATCTAATTAATTTGTTTGCAGTGTAGATTACTTATTTGTATACTTACTATTACTGCCGATAAAATGCAGTGCGCCGAGTGCTTAGTGCGAGAGTAGACGTCCCAATTCGAATAAAGTGAGCCAGAGTGAGCGAGAGAGAGTGCACAGTGAGAGTGTGCACACTCTTGACTTGGGACACTGCCTTAATTTTAGTGATCAAATTGTTTACAAACTGTTAGGAAGTGTTCACAAAGAAGGACCGGTCTTATGCATTGGTTGCCTGATAAAGCAAACGCTCTCAAGTTGTTTGCAGCTTGATTTTAAACGTCACCGTGATGTACTTTGTTTACATGTTCTGCTACAAATTTAACCGTCCAAATACGTGTATAATACAAGTTATATAGTGAACTGGTGGTTTTGTTTCAGTAAACAGTTAGTGACTTTTTTTTGGCTAAAAATAGACAGTGGCAAATGTAACAAAAACACGCGTTTGTTCTGCTGTGCAGTGAACATTTCTACGATACTGACTGTTGAGAATAAACACTCTTTGAAACGTATGAATTAAGTAGTTGTTTAGGCCTAATAGTACAAAGTCTTCTGTAGCTTTCGATATGCGTGGCGGAAAGTGGGTTTTTTATTCAAGCTGGCTTAGCTAGCTGGAATATGAGTGGTTGCGGGAGCACGAAACATTGAGAACGAAAGCCACATGTTATCGATGTAATAAAGTGCTAGATATTGGAGTGATGGGTGAAAGTGCCTTAAAAGTGCACATGGATGTATGGATTAGATTTTGGCATCCAACGTTAAATGAAGTTTGCACTAGATATCTTACATCAATTTTTATTGATCACTCAACAGCAGCTGATATTACAACAAGATTTAAAAGTGCAGTTACAAACTTAAATTTGTCACAAATATTGCAAATCTTAATGGATGGACCTGCAGTTAACTGGAAATTCTATGAAGATGTACAAAAGAAATTGAGGAATGAGTATGAATTACAAACTTTAAATTTTGGTTCATGTGGGTTACATGTTGTAAATAATTCGTTCAAACATGGAGTTACTGCATCAGGTTGGAGTGTGGACTGTTTTTTTGGTTAGCTTGTACAGCTAATTCAAAGACTCCCCTGCTAGACTGGAAGATTTTGTAACAGTAACAAATAATGAGAAAGTAGGTAAAGATATTTTGCAGACACAGATGGTTGGGTAATGTACCAGCTGCTGAAAGTGCCCTAGCAATATGGGATGGTTTAAAACTGTATGTTGCAAATGTTTAAAAAAAGAAAGTAGCAAAGCCAAGTTGTACACTAGACCCCCGATTTTACGAATACTCACGGTTCCTCTCATCGCATTCGTAAAATCGCTACCTTCGTAAATTCGATAGTGGCTTATTTTTACCCCCAACACTCTCCCCCCCCCCCCACCTTAACAGAAAATTTTAAAATTGCATTTTTTCTGCAAAGTGTTTCTAGGCCCCGACTTCCGTAGCGTTTTGCGGGAAATTAATTAACGTAATAATGTAAACATAAATTGATATCAGTAGCCAGACGTCACACTGATGAGCGGTAGATATGACCGACCCTTGTCCCCAAAAAATGAGAAAATCGAGATTCCGACTGTCTTCTCTCGAGCGAATAGACCGACTTCTGTAGCATTTAACGGAAAAATAACGCAAGTGATAGTTTAAATATAAATTTATATCAATAGTCAGACGTCTTACGATCAAAAGAACACCGCTAAACAATAGATATGATTGATCCTTTTCCTAAAAAAATGAGAAAATCGAAATTCCGAGTGTCTTCTCTCGAGCGAATAGACCGACTTCCGTAGCATTTAACGAAAAAATGACGCAAGTGATAGTTGAAATATAAATTTATATCAATAGGCAGACGTCTTACGATCAAAATAACACCGCTAAACAATAGATAAGATCTACCTCTGTCCTAAAAAAAAAAGAGAAACCGAGCTGTCGAGTACCTTCTCACGAGCGAATAGCCCGATTTGCGTAGCGTTTAATGAAAAAAAAAATAGGCATTCCTTACTAGTAAAGTGCCCTTGTAAATTATTCACCAAAGAAAGAAGGATTAAGCAGATGTATTTATTCATTGCGCAGTTTTATATAACTTAACGTAAAAACATTCCGTCGACGTTGTTGATGAATTGTACAAGAACTTAGATACTAGTAGCGTGCAGAGCGGACAGATAGCGCAACTGTACGAACGTTCACAAGATGGATGATGGATAGCGGCACCGTAGCATATACCGACGTTGTTCCAAAAACGCCATTTTGTGACATTCTTACCTAAAATCGTCGAGAATTACATGTATAAGTGATTGTAAATAATCACTTCCACAGTCAGTATATGCGGTAAAAATAAATTAGGAGTTCCGGGATTACGTAATACACGAACGTCTATTTATTTTCCAAGTTCGACATACACGGAGACAAATGTTTCTACACTTGGAAAATAGGTAGCGCTATTATCGTGCTCACTTGTGAAACGCACGTTTTACGACACGCAGTAACGCATTGTTTAAGCAAATTATGCGCCAAGTTAATTGTTTTAAGTACGTATGGTGTTAACGCAATAAATAAAAATATCACGCTATTATTTATAGGGTTCGTGTAAAAAAGTAAACTCATTCGGCGCGAGACGAGAGAGATAAGACGTCGTGAAACAGCCTAGAAGGTGGCTGTACTATAGTTAAATGAGCATATGCGCATGCGCTGGAACTTTGCGTCTACAGTACGACCTCAATATAGATCCTAATACGTCGTAGTTGGAGAGAGACCGGTCGGCTTGGCACAAGCGGCGCCGGCGCCGGCGCCGTGTGGTTTTCAAACTGTCACTGCCGCATTTTTTAACGGATTTTCGCTATTTTTGTTTTATTTTTAATATTGTGACTTACCAAGTAATAATTGCAACCCTACAATTCATATTTTAATGCCGTGAATTAGATACAGTATGTTTTATTAATTGTCAACGTAATTCCTTACAATTTTTTTTGTCATATAATTTTGTTATTTTTTTAGGGTTCCTGAGATTGTATTCGTAGAATCGCTACCTTCGTTAAGTCCAGGGTTCGTAAAATCGGGAGTCCAGTGTACGTAGTTCATATTTGTGTGTGTGTTCTGCTCTTGAAGATGTTTTGATGCCTGTCAAATTGAATTTCTTTCTGAGTGTTGCGAAAATGTTACTGCCTTTTTTTGAAAGCATTTCAGTCTGACAAATCAGTGGTACCTTTCATTGCAAATGATCTTACTAGATTAGTTCGAAATATCTTGTCAACTTTCAGTGCCATCAAGGAAAAAAATAATAATTGTATTAACACTGCTGTAAAATTAGCAGGGTTTGAATTTGGGAGTGATGTTAAGAATGACATTTACAAATTTAGTTTGGGTTTTGCAACAGATCGACTGCTTAAAGAATTGACACAAAACAAAGTCATTCAAGAAAAAGAATTGCTTCAAGTCAAGTTTGAAGCCATGTCATTTGTTTTTGCTGTTGTTGACAAAGTTTTGGAGAAATCAACACTTAGTATGCAATTGTACGAAACCTCTCATGTTTAGACCCTAGAAAACTGGCATCTGACAAAAGTGCTTTCATAAAGAAAATGAAGAGTGTACTTTCCCACATGGCAGATTGCAAACTTGTAAATGTGAAGAATTGTGACACACTTCTATTGCAATTCAAGGAATTCACACAAAGCCATCCTTCAAGTACATTCCAGACATTTTGCATTGACAGCACTAGACTCGATGAATTTTATTGCAGACTCATGTTGAACCCATGTTATAGTAGTATCTGGCATGTTGTGAAAATGCTTCTGATTTTATCTCATGGGCAAGCAACAGTTGAAAAGGTTTTTTTTTTCTATAAATAAAAATATGGAAGTTGAGAACCTCAAAGAACGTTCATATGTGTCACTAAGGATTGTGAAAGACCATATTACATTTCGTGGTGGCATATTGAAGGTTTTGATTTAAGATGAGTTGATAGCATATGCGAGAAGTGCCAGGAAAAAGTATATGTCACATCTTGCAAAAGAGGAGGAAACAAAAAAGCAAGATCTTGCAAATGAAAAGAAAATAAAGCTAGAAGAGGAACTACAAGCTCTCAAGAGGAAGAAATTATCCTTAGAAGCTGACATTAATGATCTGGTTAAGTCAGCTGACGAGTTAAGTGAGCAAGCAGAAATCACACAATCAATGTTGTGGTGCTGCAAGTCCAACAGTCGTCGCAGAAAAACTGCAAGGGAGAAGAAAGAATCACTGGAGACTTTATTGAAGGATATTGATGAAAAAGTGAAAATGTTAAAAAACTAATTTGTCTCGTATTAAGAAATGTGTGGTATTTGTTTTATTAATTTTTTACTGATCTTTAAGAACAACACTATAAACTGCATAGTAGTAGTGTAATGTGTTGAATCCTGTTTCAGACTGAACTATAGCTCCAAAGGTAAGAATTTGTTTGATTTTAAATGAATGCAGTCTCTTCTAAGTAGGCGTCCAGTGTTTTATGAGGATTTAAAATACAGACATTGGTTTCTCTTAAATTGCATGTCCTTAAAATATTTTTTTCAATCTCCTTAAAAACTCCTTAATTTTGATTCTCAGAAAAAGGTACGAACCATGTATTACTCTTGAAGCACTATTTCACACGCACTAAACAACGTAGTGAAAATTAGCTCCTCTTATGCAGAAAGATGGGCAACGACTCCACACTGTAGGCCATAACTGAATGGTAACCAACAAAATGTGGGTCTTGACAGACTGGCAGCGTTTAACTTCTGGGGTTTTAAGTCTCTGAGAAAAATAAACATAAATTCCTTATGTATAAGCCTAGGGCCCAACACACTAAAACAAACCAAATTATAAAGGTGCTTGTGATTACAGATACTTCACAGATGAGATTCTCTTTCATATTATTATTTTTTTTATCTATTGAAATTTGAACTGCATGGTTTCTTTACTGTACCCTATTTGTCCATCTGTTTCTGATATTTCAGATGTCTGAAACACTGTCGCCGAGCTGTCTATAAATGAACAGAAAAAAGCAGCGTGTCATGTAATTAAATACAGTGAATTTTTCTTATTTATGTAACTCGCGCCATACTTTAGACTTAAATAGTTTTTTTAAACTAACTCATGTCCGTTGTGTGTACAGCAGTGGAACCTCATTATGACGAGAGTCGACAATGGCAACAAAAATTGTGGTTATTTCATTTACTCATCTCAACCAATACTACCACTAAATTGTCTCATCATAAATCCCCAACGTTACTATATGTACCTAGGCTGCATACACTCCCATTAAATCATTCAAAATTTTTTGTTTGTGATGCAATAATAGTAATATTACAAATAAGATAGGTACTTACTTATTGTCAATTAAGACCTAAAATGTGTAAAACATCACACAATTTATTTACTTTAAATTATAAAAAATACGTCTGCAATATAGGCTTTTTTTTTACGAGTGGCAGTGATTTAAAACCATTAGTCAGAAGCCATTTTATGATTCAAACAGAAAATAACATAAAGTCTGAAACAATAAAACACTTAACACAATAATAATCATAGGTAAAAACATTAAACAAACGTAAATAAATAAAGACCACGGTGGATGCCTTGTTGACTACGAATCAGTTCTCACGTGACACTAGCATACATTAAGTCGGCACAGCAGACACTTCATATTATAAACACCATCACTCGTAAAATTTTTGCGCACAGAAACTTTGTGTCCGGACAAATGAAAATAATCTTGCAAATGAAAATTATCTTTGTTTAAAGACTTAGTTCAAAGAACATCACTGTACGTCAAGTATGCATGGACGAACAACATGGCGCTGGGTACTGTGAACGCCCGGCAGAGCATCATGTGACCACTGCAGCGCGATCTGACTGGCTGAAGATAAAACGTTTGTGTTGCAATAAAAAGATTATCGCTTGCTGCTATGACGCCTCGTCACACATTTCCAAGCTTTCGTCTAGAGCGCATCACTAGATGACGTGACGCTGCGCACAATCAATGTTATCTCTTAACTTGTGGCATTGGCATTTGTTTAAGGTAACTGTTGTACATTGTTTGCGTGACTTTTCTAGCTTTCTTACTGCCATTTTTTGTAGTTGTAGCATTCATGTAATATGAATGCTCTAGTTTTAAACAAGTAAATTAACCTTGTAATTAATATGGAAAATGACGGTACATTAAAATAATGTAGGTATAGCCTAAATCTCGTCTTAACCCGTTCTCGTCTTAACCCGTTCTCGTCTTAATGAGGCTTCACTGTATGTGATTACGAGCAACAGGAATATTTAGTCTGATTTCCATTCTAAAGTAGTCCGTTTGGCGTTACGGAGGTTTCCGTTTTATGCAGTGAACATAACAGGACCGTATTTTTTTTTCAGTTTGTAGAGGTTTCTATTTTCTGGAGGGTTTGTTTTGGACATATTTTACTGTCTGTGATGGAAAAATTCATAGCCACTTTCCATTCACATGCTGTTTCATTTACTGGCGGTCAAATACTTACTTGTTCCTCATCTATATTGTATTCAGCATGTATTGTCCATACCATATAAGAATTCCATTATGTATTTGACAGATCATAAAAGAGAACAAAAGCATTAATATCCTTCCACCACTATGTGCTTTCCAGCTGACAATCAAAACATATCAACAGTTAAGGTATAGTATTATTGCAATAGAATCCAAAGTGTGTTGTGATTTTCTTTTGGTAATTTGTTTTCAGTACTGGCTGCACAAGTCTTTAGGGTTAGGTAGGCAATTTTAATGCAAAATTATTTCATATTGCAGCACTGGATAGCCTACTCTTCAGTACTTCAGTTAATATAACAACTCAAAATTTTACATAATTTATAGTATAGTTTCCATGGTATGCTCAAAATTGTAACATTTAATGGCATTTTTTATTTCAACTTGATACCTGAAAAGTTTAAATAATACAGTGAACCCTCGATAACTCGGACTAAAAGGGGGGAGAAGCTGTCTGAGTTACGATTTGTCCGTGTTATCGAGGTGCGTCCGGGGAGGAGGGGTAGTCAGTCATTACTCACAAGAAACGTGAGGAAACCAGTACGCTATCATTTCTACAAGCAAAAGAAGCGGCAATATGTACTGCTTTGTACGTATCAATTTACAGGAGGGGATAGTGGGGAAATTATCGCTGTAACGGGAGAACTATAAAAGAAAGAATGTCAAACAACCTGGGCCGGCAGA
>PNEQ01063295.1:0-11009 GCA_003012365.1 Medauroidea extradentata
ATATATATATATATATATATATATATATATATATATATATATATATATATATATATATTTATTTATAATGTGTGTGTGCGAAGCAACGTATGGAAATAATTTCCAACGCATTTGTATGGTTTTAGGATATCCACCATTTTTAATAATAATATTCGCTCAAGGGTCATGGCAAGGCGCGTGTATGAAGTCATAGCTCTTACGTTATCTCTAACAACCGGCACAGTGTGTACATTACAGTGTAGTGTACAAGTGTTCAGGACAAACGCGCCTGGTATTGCAAGTGATGCGTCCTCTCCGGAGCACAAGTTCTCGTCTCGCGCGAAGCTCCTGTAACGTCACATCACCTCTAGCAAGCATCACGCTGTATCTCCTCGTAAGCGCCGTCTAAAAGACAGCTACATAAAGCTGCAGTAACGTCCCTGCCTGCACCGGGGACGTAGCTTAGAGTAACGTGCGCCTCTTTACGACATGGCTTAGGTTTGTGATTTGCTTAATGTGCCCTACAGCGGCGAAGCATGGGTGTGTTTCTAGAGACACGGTGCTAAGCAGTGACAGTCCATATTCTGTGGAACCATTAGACTAGTAGGTGCATGTATAGGCGTATTTTGCCGTTGAATCGCTGATAGGCAGGTTACAGTTGTTTGCAGTGAGACATATACATTTACAAGCAAGCGCGAAAATGATTTTTTGGTACCGAAATTGCCATATTCGGACGGGAATTTCAAAATATTTATCATTAAATTATATTTTCATATGCTAATCTCGGGGCCGCGGTGGCCGAATGGTCAGACCATTCGCATCCCACCAAGGCGATCCGGGTTCGAGTCCCGGCGGGGTCGGTCCCCGGATTTTCACATGTGGGAATCGTGTCGGACGGGTTTTCTCGGGGATCTCCCGTTTCCCCGCCCTTTCATTCCGGTGCTGCTCTATGTTCACCTCATGTCACCCCCTTACCAACGCTAAATGTTAAGCGGTGGTCAAAAATCTCTCACTTATATGCTAATCTTAAAATAACGCTCTACAACATGAACTACTTTGCATTCACGCGCTAAATTACAAATCTAGGTCTGCCTGTGCATTATACTCAAACGGAAATTATCGAATAACAGCCTTTGTCTGTAAACAAACGTTGTAACCTATACCACGCTACTCAGGTAGCCAAAAACTGTAAATGACAGCAAACTATTTTCAGTGTGTTTGCAAACACTACTGCTACTTGAGCCGCGAAAATGCTCTGGTCCTGAAACGTGCTACCAATTCAACCGCCAAAATACGCCTTTTGTCTCTACCCAGTATATTTCAAGTGTTGAGGATATAACTATCCAGCTACACGACTTTAATAATAGGAGCCGGCCTCCGTTGCGTAGTCCGTTCGGCGCCGGTCTACGATGCGAGAGGTCTTGGGTGCAAATCCTGACTCGAACTTGGCTGTTGTGTTGCCCTTTCACCTCTCTTCATGTTCATCGGCTCTTAAAGGGTTAGTGTTAGAAAATTTTATTGTATTTTCAATTTTTGTGCCATAACATTTTATTCAAATTGTATTATCAAAATATTATCTTCGACAAGGCATAGGATATATTCTTAATAAACTGATTGGCATAAATAATATTTGAATCTTTTATTAATGTGGCATGCAGAATCACTCCAAGAGAATTATAGGTTAATATTTAAGCAATCTCTTGCAGTGACTCTGCATGACGAATTAAGGGCTTGTTCCCGAGTTTTTTTTTCAGACTGGTGCCAATAACTCAAATAGTTTTTAACCAAAAGTTTTGAAAAAATTTGAGTCAATGTGCAATCACACGATGCACAATACTGTGGACGCGTTTTTTAAATTTAATGTACCATTCGCCAGCAAAAAAATAATTTTCTTCATTTTTGCTTATTATCACGACGAAAAACGTGGTACTTTGGGTAATGAAATCTAAAAAACCGTTTAGTATAATTCTACAAAAAAAATAACCTACAAATTATAACATATAAGTGTCAAAACTGTGCAGCGCAATTTTGATATGAGTATTAGGTAGCAATAAAAAAAATATTTTCGAAATCACTGCAAAACTCCGTAACAAGGCCTTAATGAAAATTTCTATTGTTATTTATGTCTAGCAATTGACCAAGAATGCTTTGTCGAAGAAAAAATTTTGATAATACAATTTGAATAAATGTGATGGCTCAAAAACTGACAATACAATAAAATTGTCTTAACACTCCTCCTTAAGGACGTTGCCTACCTCAGAGCTCTGGCGGCAGCAAGGATTGAGTTTTATTTGTTAAAATAGATTCGGCAAGGCTCAGTCTCGGTTCATGATATCGGTTCAGGACAAAAACAATTTGCTATGTTAATATTTTGTCACTATTGATAAATGAACAAAATTGCAGAAAAAATTGGTGAATAGCCGTTTTCGAGTGTTTTCGGAACGTAAAAATGCTTTATTGCTAACAGTTTCCAGAGAATTTAAAAAAAACTGACTGATAGATCCTTAGCAATGTGTGAGGTACCGAGATGAATAAAAAACGTCAGTGGTGGTGCATATGTAGCTTCAACGTTTATTGAATCACATTGAACATAGTTTAACATGCAAAGCCCTATTCTTGCTCCCGCCGTGACTATGCGTCATTTTCTGACAGCAGACAGACTGCAAGGTATTGTATGTTCGCTTGACATCTCGCATTGGCCATAAGGCCTTCTCACCTCACCTCACCTTCAGTAATAATTAAACACCCTTATTTGTATATTTCTACAGGCATGTCAGTGCAACGTACTCATGCAGTGCGTTTACTAAAATTACAGTTCGTAGATGACTGGAGAATCCGAATTCTATTGCTACTATAACTTCTCCTGGACTTGAGTGAAGTGGGAGTGACTGGCTCAGTCCAATCCAATCGGCGAGGTGGACCGGAGTGTAGAATCTGGAGTCAAACGTTTACTTTAAATATAGGACTGAACCGAAAGAAGACAAAGCATAGATTAGAAAAACATACAGATGGAGTATAATACTTGTCTTAGGGAGAATGGTATGAGGTTTTTTTTTAGACAACAGGGGAAGCCCATCAGCCGTATTGGTAAGTGAAAAAAGTTGTTGGTTACTATAGCAACGTCTATAATGTGGCTGTAGATTTACCAACCACAACCTCATTTCTAAAAAAAAAAAAAAAAAAAAAAAACTATACATGTCTAAACTTCAGCATTTAACCTTAACATTTGACTATACTATAGCTTTCAATACATGGCTTCTTAACAGGGCGTGGTATATAATTCAAAGCTAAAAGCGTTAATCTATAAATGTAGGTTTCTTAAAGCCAATTTGCGAAAATTAAACAATAGCAATCCTAGACAATAGTTTTAGCCAACATTGTAACAAAAATGTTTCCAGTGTTACGAACCTCTGAGGCACAATCTCTAACGTCGGAACCTCGTGCATTTAACTGCGGCGCAAGAGATCAAGCGTAACTAATTAGTAATTATGGATAAATATTTACTCATAAAGTTGGCAAATACCATTATCGAGGATTTCTATTAAGTATTTTATCCATATTGGCTACGAAAAAAGCGTAGAAATAAATTGATGTTTTCAACGTTTATTTATCTACCACGCACTCTTAAGGAGTCGTACATAATGGATATGCCAACGCTATAGTCAAGCAGCCTTAACTTAACGTTTCATATAGACTTAAAACCTGAAGTCAAAGGCAATATAGCCTTTCGCTAAGAACCAGCTGATTTTGTATGTTATGTTTTTCTCTGAGTATAATTTTTTTCTGCTGTTTTGGGATTTCATTAAACATGTAATATTTTTGTCTTAAATGTACTCGGACAGTCTTGTAAATAGCGTCTTTGAATATGTTTTGTAATGGGACAGAATAAAGTAGGTACTGTACCATTGTGGACATGCGCCACTGGAATGGCGTATGTCCACAAATACTACAGTACGTTCTTGTTAATAGCGTTAGAGACGTATTCGTCAATGCACTTTAAGTTTGGTCAACAGATAGAATTGAGTTTTTATGCTAAATATTATAATAAATAGAAAATAGTTTTACATTTGGACTTATGTTTTTTTAATATTTACGTACGACTCATTTTCATCACTGTAGAAACATTTTTTATTAAGAAACTTTACCTGTAAAGCCAATAGTTTAGTCCCTACGCGATGAGTAGCTACTCTTGATATTTACCCTCGAATAAACACATTAAGCTTGGCTTCAGTATAGTCTTCAAATTCTCTACATATTCTTTTCTCTTATCTTTGAGACGAAGTTGTCACCATTTTTAACCTTGTCTTTTTTTATCTAAGACGATATAATCGTCCTGGTCTAACTAAATAAAACAGTTTAAGGTCATAAAAATAATAGGAAGTGAAAAATAAATCAAAGTAAATATTCTGATGAATAATTTAAAACAAAATATATAACACATTTTTGCTTCTTGGTTCTTCGACAGTTATTTGTTCTGTAGTTCGATGTTTGGCAAAAAAAAAATGTATCTGTGCTTAATACTTGTTTGCATGTCAATCTTGATCGTACATTTTATAATTAACGCGTTTCAGTCCAGTGTGGCATTTTACTATAAAACCACTTATAGTTATAGTCTGGTCTAATACCACTTCCTTTGAAACAGTACCACGTTTCGCCACTGATACCTGCATGTTAAAATGATCTACGTAGCTGGTTTGCATTCACGCAGTTCTAATAGAGAAATGAGGCCAATAATATGCGTTTGCGTGTGTGTATAAAGTCGGGGGAATTTTTATGAAGCGAATTATCTGCAATTCAAATCAGTTTAATTTTTAGAAAATTTTGGCGGTATTGTACACATCGATACATCGAGTATTGTACTGCTAAACGTTAATGTTACGTACGTTGTCATTCAAGTTGGTTTAAATATTCATTAGAAGCCTTACTTCATTATAGGTCGTTCACGATAAAGTGAGCACTGCATAAAGTTTTCTTTCAGCTCTTTTGCAGCCATCTTTACTATTTTTAATATGGAAACTTCCCTGTAACTAAACACCAGTGTAAATGTTTCAACTCTCTCAACAGTTAACATATATTGGCGCAATAGAATATTATTTTTAATTAATTACAAGTTATGCTGAGTACTTAGTCTATAGTGAACAGCCTATACCTGGATGGCTTCGGCAATGTTGTGGTTGGCGAGAGCAAGAATTGAAATTTGCATGTTAAATTACATTAAATTGTGCTGCGTCACCGTTCAAAATACTGCTTTCAGACTGAAACCATTTCCAAAATTGAAAATTGAGATGAGGAAAATAATGCTACAGGAATTAAAGAAAAAATTATGCGTAATTGTTGAGAATGTTTTTTTTAGCATAAAAATTTTTATAGAGCGAAAAATCTAAATGTGTTAAGTGCCAAATCTGACGGAATTGTTTTTTTTTTTACTTAACAATAATCTATATGCCAGTACCAATGTAATGCTTTATTATTCAAGGTCCAATCATTCCCCCAATAATTTTTATGAGCATCAGCATATCGCACATGTCGTATGTCTGCAGGCTGTTGCAATGCTGGTTTTCCCCGTTTATTCGGAAATATAGTTTTGGCATTTACATCCATTAGATATTCCACTCTACATTAATTTTTTCATAGCTTTGGGTACTAACAGGCTGTCGTAAAATATCCTATTGTGATTTAGTCAGCACCGAGGTGAAGAATCATTAGTGGCATGCATGTAGGTTCCATAGATGACGATGCATTTTGTAGTATAATTTAACATGTGAATGTCTATCGTTGCTCTCTCTCAGGATAGCGTCTTTAAGTCCTCCTGGAGTTATTTTCCGCCCACCTTATCTTCCTCCACTGTGCACACTATACGAGGTTTCCTCTCAGTCTGAGCCCACAGAAATATCGTCGTTAGAGAACCTAAGTTTGTACAATCCATCAACTGCTTGCTTACACTGGATATTCTCTTTTACAAAGTTACTAAGGAACATTCTGGCGCCTAAAATTACAAGACGTAGTCTAAACGTTGTGGGAAGTTTAAGGAGTTTTTGTTGGTGTTAGAGCAGTCGATTTTCTGTTACGCCTGTTGTATCATCCGAAGTTACCCGGGCAGACAGTATTTTATCGTGATCACATATACAGGATGTTCCTGAAGTACTTTTACAAACATGAAGGGTGGGTTTCTTACACCAAAACGTAAAAAAAAAGTATAAGCATCATTGGTACGAAAATCCGTAGTTCTTTCGTTGTAAATAATAGAACATAATGTCACATCTGTTTGGCATTGGCATCGGTGAAACTGACATAAACTCAGAAGTATATAGTAAACACCCACAAACACACGTCGGATCACGCACTGTCCCGCCTTGTCAAATACTCGTCCCACATCCTCCATAGATGATACAAATGAAGGCAGCAGCATATTTGTATCCCTACGCGGTCGTAGAAGTACACGTCTGGACACTCGCCTATCTACCAATGTATTTTGCTTGACCTTCTTGTTGTTTGGCTGTAGTTCGTCAAGTTACCGAGAATGTTGTACTTTTTGGCGCTGTGATCCGGGCGGTCAGACTCTAACTCCGCCCACTTCTTTCCATTCTTAACATTATAAAGTAAATAAAGATTTCTGGAGCCATGATTTAAAATTGTAAGCGAAGGAAGTATTTCATAAATTGTTAAAAAAAAAAATACGTTTTGATAAATTGTTTATCTTAGTGGGAGGGAAGTGGGCGGAATTTGAACTCTACCGCCCGGATAAAAGCGCCAAAAATGTATAGCATTATTGGTAACTTGGTGAACTACAGCCAAACAACAAGGGGGTCAAGTTTCCAGGCGAGTGTCAGACCTGTTCTTCTACGGCCGTGCCCTAACACCATTCAGTTATCTAACAGCATTAATTTTTTTACCGGTTACACTTTGAACTAACCTTTCATTTATAAATCAAAAACTAAATGTTTTCGGACTTACGTTTATATGGACATTTTCCTTGCTTTGGTGTAATTAACGCACACTCCACGTTTGCACAAGCATTTCAGAAACAACCTGTGAATGACCCGTAATTCGGACATAGACCTACGCCTTGGTAAATACTGCTATGCCACCGGCCTACCAGTCACGTGTAAATGGAACTGATATCTCGGAGGCCAATTGTCATTGCTTTACTAATCGTTAAGTTTTTCTGTGGTTATGCTAACATCATTTGATTTACGTAGCAGGAAGCTGTTTAATCCACTCAGACGTTAGGCCTATGTGTTATAATGCGAATTTATACGTATTTAGATAATATGCCACGTCTCGTATACTTTCAAAATGAAATTGTGTAATTCATATAAACTCACATAGTTTTTTAATTACAAACCTTTGATGAAGGGGTTTTTTTAGGGGCGTAGGAGTGCGTGTTTATTAGTCTTTATTATAAAATTCCTCTCGGTTTTTGAAACTAAAAATCTTATTAAACGAGGTTACGTCAAAATAAATGTAATGAATTTTACAAATTTTCTTTTTTATGTAGGCCTATGTTGCTATACGTTTCCTAATTTCTCTTTTCCAAGTCTTGAACGATATAACTCCGTATCTATTTATACATATACCTTCAAACGCTAGAATAGAAAAACCTTAAGAAGAGTATTTTTTCTTTTTTAATATGGTAACACATAATCCGTTTGGCACCTACACGGTTTCGTTTACGCAGCACAAACGCATACGAGTTTTCGTAGAAGGAAGATGGCTTTTCAGAGCTTTAACGCAAGAAAATTGTGCCAGAGAAATATAAAAGTGCCTCTTATTTTATATTTGCCTCTTGATTCAGCATATTCGGGAAACTTCCCCGAGCGACTCCTATATCCGCTGCCTGTACTCGTACCACCAGCGCTGATGCATTATAATTTCATGAGGATGGAACGAGATCGCCTGCGCTAAAGCCATACCAAGCATATAAATGCAAAATAAGCACAAAAATTTACTGGTTATATGAATTCTGTCTGCATGAATTGACTTCCCACAAAACGCATGTGTTTATAATTTTTTGCCGAAGCCTTCGAAGATTTTCGTTTAAATATAAAGTCCCTTGTGAATAACTGCATCCTGTTCGCCATAAACGTAAAACTTTTTTTACCTCACTTATTACAATTTGAGATATGGTAAAACTTCATATATAATTTCGTCTTCTGTATGCCAGAGCCTTGGTTACTAGGTTTTATAAGATTTAAGAAAACAATAGAAACTTTAAACGTAATTTAAAACTCAGTATTTTAAACTATGGTTGATTTTACATAGAGTTACTTAGAGAAAACCAAGCGAGGTGGCAATCGGAAGAGCCCTGGTGTGAATCTCGGGTAATCATTTTAGGTTTTCCATGTTTCCCCGAAATCACTCTAGTTGAATTCTGGAATGTTTCGTTTACACAGGAATATATAATATATGTGCAAAAGTACAAATTATTAAATTGTATTTAAGAACATTTGTAGTTGGCCAGACATATATCCGAGATCCTGTTCTTGTGTAAAAGTTTGTGTAATCGTCTCTGATGACTATGCCGCAAACGAAAATATGTTAAAAATTTTCCGCTCTACAAACATTTTTATGCGAAAAAACCAACATTCCAAATAATAACGCAAAATTTTTTCTCCTATTTTAATTCCTGTAGCATTATTTTCCTCATCTCAACTTTGGAAATGGTTTCATTCTGAATGCAGTATCATGAACGATGACGCAGCACAATTTAATATAATTTAACACGCAAATTTATATTCTTGCTCTCGCCAACCACAACATTGCCGAAGCCATCCAGGTAACGAAGTACGGCTTCTAAAGAATATTTAAACCAACTTGAATGACAACGTACGTAACTTAACTTCTAACACTACAATAATCGATGCATCGATATGTACGAAACTGCCAAAAATGTTTAAAAATTAAACTGATTTGAATTACAGATAATTATGTCAAAATGAAACTCCGTATAATTCTAGCATGTCGATGAATTTAACACATTTTACAGTATATATTAAAACGAAGTTACGAAAAGTAATATATTAATACGATCTGAAAATTAATTTAACGTTGCAGTAAGTCCAGGAAAAACTTTAAATGTAATTCTGTAGTTTGTAAACATAATGTGTGACTGTAAATGTGGTCAGTTCATTTTCTAACTAATTGTCTGATTATGATGGAGCATCGTGAAGAACTTGACGCTCTTCCATTTTCGGCAATATCGTATAATATTTACTGATCGTAGAGTTAACAAACTGTCGCTTAGTAACCTGGGGCTCGATTCTCATTCGGGGTGACCGCGAGTTAACAGTAGTTCTAACTGGACTCCTGCTCGATCTAGCAAGAGATGTTTGAAATACAATTCTCATCTAGACCGAGCAGCGGTCTAACGGGGCTTTTAACCGGACCGGCCTAGCGTAGGCACTGCGGGCTGCGGTGAGCAAGTTAGCGAACTTTGTTAGCCAGTCTGTTCAGTTATATTTACAGGGGAACTGCCATATTTACTTGAAATATTCGTGTGGGCCGACGAAGATTTTGGGATTTTATTTTCGAGGAGGATCCATTCTAAAATTGTGCACCTACATTAAGTATCATTTTACAAATGATTTGTGTATTATGTATTCACATGTACGTAAAAAAATACGCACTCTTGTAAAATCCATCGTGTACCTGACACGATTACATACACTCTAAAAATTTTTTGTAAAATTTCAAGGATATTCCTTGTGCTTTTACAAGTCCTTGAAAAAGTACAAAGAATATCCTTTTAAAATCATTAGTTTATGAAGTTACAAAGGTAAGTTTTGTAATACTACAAAGGAATTCCTTGTACCTATACCAACAGTTCCTGCACTGTAAATTATTTTGTAAAATATGACAAGGCACTTCTTCGTAGTTGTACAACCTTTTGTAAATGTCGAAAATATTCCTTGTAAAATTATTAGTTTACAACGTTTAAAGGAATTTGTTTGCAAAAAACTTAGAAAAAATGTGTAGCCTACATAAATCGTAAGTTCGCCGGAAATTACTTATGCGAAGATCACAAACTCTGAAAGGTATTTTCTGGAATAAAGTGAATGTTTATATTAAAAGAGTGCTTTAAAGGGAAGAATTATTACTGAACTTTACATTGAATGTATACAAATAAATAAATACTAGCCGATATGCAAGTCAGAGTGGTCTAGGGGAAGGGGTTTTGGGTTCGATTCCCAGGTCTGGCTGGGTGTAAAATTTGTGCTTGTTCTATTTGTCTCACAAAATTGTCTCTATTGTATCACGACATTTACTCGGGGTTGCCTAAATAAGTCACATTAATGGGGGGAATGTTCGGTGCAGTGATGCTGCAGAAGATACCGCCTCGCCACTGCACCAAACATTTTTGAAAAAAAAAAATAGGGGTAAGACGTGTAGATTCTAAGCGTGCGGAGAGTGGTTCGAAACTTAGTCCCACGCGAGTTTTTTTTTTTTTTTTTCAAAATAATGTCTTGTATACGTCCTTTATTCAATAATTATTTGATAAATCAGTTCCGTGTTGTTTATGAAGCACAATGAACATTTAAATTTTATTTTTCGTATTGAAAGTACAGCTACAAGGCTAGTCCTTGTAATTTTACAAACATATACTTTGTATTTAATCACAAGGATAACCATTGTAGTTTTACAAGGAATTTCTTTGGCAACTGGGTTTCCAAGGCTTTTCTTTGTAAAAGTACAAAAAAAAATTTTACAGTGTACATACGTTCGTAAATATATACGCCTAGTTTATTGATAATAGCTATTGCATAAAATAATCACTCAATATAAATTTACCAGCGAGTACAATAATATTACAACAATATAAACATTCGTTACACTCATGTAAGTAACGATTTCGATTTGTATGTTAGGTTGAGATAAACTGCTCCGTTATTCAAATTCGTTCGTGCAAACATAATGTTTTGTCAACAGAAATGTACCACTCGTGTTTAATTTCAGATATATGATACTTGAGTGTAAAATTATGTCATCCTAGATCAAGTTGTTAAATAAAGGCAAAGTTACATTGTTAACAA